>PVIU01002159.1:0-182105 GCA_004026605.1 Ondatra zibethicus | reverse complement strand
GATGGGGGTGGGCCTTGGACTTCCAACAGGGCAGGGCACCATGCCCTCTTTCAAGGAAGAAGGGGGAGGGAGGAGGGGTGGGGGGTAGTGGGAGGGGACCGGGAGAAGGGGAAGAAAGGAAAAAAATTTTTTTTTTATCTTTAATTATGTTCTTGAATGGAAAAAATAAAACAAAACAATGTATGGAAAAAAAAAAAAAGAGCTGTACTCAGTCATTTTTCCTGCTACCTTCTACCTCTTCAGTCCTTTTTCTGTTTGTTGTTCCAGACAGGGTTTCTCTGTGCAGCCTTGGCTGTTCTGAAATTCTGTAGACCAGGCTGTCCTCAAACTCACAGAGATCTGCCTGCCTCTGGCGCTTGTTTTTTTTACAACAGAAGCTAGATTCTGAAGAAGTTGAGTCTTAGAGTTTACCTGTAAAGTCCTCCACTCCCTCCTGGGCATTTCAGCAGCCCTTGAGAACTCCCAGGGGTATCAGAAGCTCCTTTTCCGTGGGCTTCTAGGCCCCTGCCAGTCGGGCTGGGTGGACTCGGTTAGATGCAGAGAACGTAGGTGATTCTGTGAGGCTCCAGTCAGCACACCCTGTTAAACTTTGGAGTGGAGTCCCCTGCTTCCTCTCCGACTCTCCTACCCATTTCCTTTCTCTCTCTCTGACTTTCATATCTGTTTCTTTGCCTTCAGATTGCAGGGAAGTTCTGGAATCATTTCTGATGTTTGCACAGCACCCACTATGTCTGCTAAGTGTCTTGAAACTGTCCTGTTTTCAGTTATCTTTGCAGATGCATACCCGATGAGTAAGCTAGAGGATGTGCCTACTTATGCAGGCAACATAAGAGTATCTCAGGTGGTTGACATGATTGAGTCTTTATAGAGGCTTGGCTCTGTGGTCCTTTCTCGAGACCCAGCCTTGCTCTCCGTAGGAACAGGAGCCATTCACCTGAACCTCTGTCTTTCATCTACGCTTTGGATACAGAAGCGCCCCATTGCTTTGGTGTGCTGGCCTGCTTTACTGTTTCACCATCTTCAAGCTGCTGTGCTCTTCAGAGGGTGACAAGAGGAAAGAAACCCCCTCTGAAGCCAAAGCTTGAAAAAAAAAATAAAAAAGCACAGACTCTCCCCCACCTGCAGCTCATCTTCCCATTGCTTTTGTGCCTGAAATGGCTGTGTGTGCATCTCGGTTACACAGCTGCCACAGCAATGTGTTTGGTTTTTAAAGGACTTGGGGAGTTGTATGCTGATGCCCAGACAATAGTGGTTATCTAGGAGAAAAACAAGATCTCTGGAAAAATCGCAGTAGCGTCGAGAAGGGCCTGGGAGGGAAGAGCAGGCAGGTGGACACGTGACGGTCCAGCCCTTCATCGCGCAGGGGCTTTTCCGACAGCGTGAGAAGAATGGGAGATGCTACCACAGGGGCATATTCTTTGCTAGCCATCCTCGGAGACACAGGACGCATCTTGATTTCCCCCCTGAAAGGAGCACACTACTTCTGTTGACAGTGAAACGTGGGGATGCTTTCTCTCCTTCCGCACTGCGGGGAGATGAAGGGTGCCAGTGGGAGTATTACTTTGTGGGCAGTGTGGGCTATTCCACTACTCCTGTAGCTGTTTATCGTTGTCTCCTAAGTCTTAGTTCTGCTTTGTGAAATAAATAAAGCTAAGTGTCTCAATTAAAAAAAAACTAATAGAGATTGCTTTAGATTTTTTTTTTAATTTGTTTGGTATTCCTTGAAATTTATTGCTATTGCTAAGAAGAATTTAGAAACCAAAATAATATTTTCTGTTTTGTTTTCCATAATGTTTTTTGAACTTTCCATGAGACCACAGACACTTGGATTACAAGGATCACACATAATTCCTCTGGGATCTCCGCAGTATATAGGTTATTTAACCACTCTGTTCCTTCAGCTACTCATGAAAACAAGCAGATGACACTGTTTTATTTGAAACACATGAAATAAGACATATAAGGAACTCACAACACAGAATTTAGTACACAGGAAATGAACAGAAACTGTCAGTGGAAGGGTAAAATGTGATGCATCAGATCTGTCTGTTTACTCCCTAAATTTCTTTTTAGTTCCTGTAAAGGAGTAAAACAGGTTGCTTTAGATTTTTAAAAAGAATTTTGCTGGTAAATTTGAGTCCGTACTCCTAATTATTTACACCTTATATAAAATATTGAACACTTTTAAATGATCATAGCAGAAATACAAATGTGTAATTAATGAGTTCTATTACACCACAGATTATTTTTTCTACAAATTAATTTTTAAAAATATTTATCTATGTTATGTGTATATATGTGTGCCTGAGGGTATGTATATGCACCGCATATATGCAGAGCCCTAGGAAGTGAGAGGAGGGTATCAGATCTCTGGAACTGGAGTTACAGATGGCTGTGAGCCACCATGTGGGTCCTGGGAACCAAACCTGGGTCCTCTGCAAGAGCAGCCAGTGCTCTTAGCTGCCGAGTCTGCATGTGTGTAAGCATACCACATGTGTACCTGGTACCTGTGGACACCAGAGGACAGCATCTGAGCCTCTGAAACTGGAGCTTTGGCTGCCTTTGAGCCACTGTGTGGTGCTGGGATCCATCATGCATCTTCTGGAAGAGCAGCCGGTGTTCATAACCACTGAGATGCTCATCTCTCCAGTCCCCGCAGATGATTTTTTTATATTCATTTTGTTAGGGAAAATAATCAGCAAATTTACTAATAAGGATTCAATTTTACTTACTTCATGAAGTCTGATAATTTATTATAATGTGCTGGATCTTAAGGAAATATGAGTAATGTCAAAGGTAATTTCTTATTGACCTTATATCTGTGCTAGGTTTCCAGGAAAGCAGGTAATGGGCATTGTGTCAATTCACAGATGCTTTTTCTCCATGTCCGAAGAGAATGTCATCCTCAATCTCTCGTCCTTGGCACAGGTGTCGAGCTGAAACACACAGGTTAGCAAGTGCTGACTGCTGGATACACTGCCCGCGTCAGACATGTTTTCATCCCGACTGGGCCCTCAGGACATGTAGGTGGTCTTCTGCAGACTAACTGCAAGTCATAAGCCCTGTGACAAAGGTCATAAAAACACTTCTGATTACATTAAATTTGAGCTTAGTTAATACATAAGTAGGAAATGTAGGTCTCGTAATGTGTAAGACTGAATAACTTCCTACGACTCTCCCTCTCAAAGCTATTTCCGGTTTCCATTTTAACATCATTTACATTATTGTATCTACAATACAATGACTGGACTCATCTTAAGGAAAATTTCTGCAAAAAGATATAGTTAAGTGGAAAGTAAAAACACATACTGTTTCTAGACTTCTTAATGTAGAGGCCTGATTTTCTTGTAATTAGTAGGAGTTTGAGGACTAGGGAGCTAACTTGATAACAGAACACTTGCTTAGCATTCAGAGCCCAGGGTTCAATTCCCAGCACCTCATAAATGGGGCATGGAAGTGCCCACCTGTAACCCAGCACTCGGGCTGTGGAGGCAGGAGGGTCAGAAATTGAGAGTCACCCTGACATCGCACGTTCAAGGCCAGTCTAGGATATGGGAAATCTGTCTCAAAACCCCCAAAAAAAGAAGGGAGGGGAAAGGCAAAAGGAAGGAGGAGGGTAGGGAGAGTTGCCGTTTTCCTATGGGGTTATTGAGTTTAGTAATGCTAACTGAGAGTCATTGTTTGCTCCGTGATACTGTTCTGTGTGTAATGAAAGGTTGTGCATGGCACCGTTATCATTTATAAAGCGTTTTTTCAATGCAGTCCTGCCCTGTGCGCCAGGAGGCTTCCTAGCACCTCGGTATGGGTAGAGGACAGGCCACATTTAATGTCAGGAAATTTCCTAATACTGGATCTGTTTTATAATGCAGAATAGTAACAATTTGCCTTGTGCAGTCTTGTGTGTGATTCTAAGAAGACCCTGGGTGGTCTAGGCTTCAGCTGCACTCCCTCCCTCTCTGTGCATGGCGACATCTTTCGTGTGACTTGAATTGGTGGTGTTTCTTCTAGATTGTGATGTTGGTGAGTGAGAACCCTCTGCTGGCAGAAGCAGCCGCTCTCGGGAAATGCTACACGGTGCTGGATCTGATCTGCGAGAAATGCATGAAGCAGAGAGACATGAATGAAGTGCTGGCTATGAAGATGCATTACATCAGCTGCGTCTTCCAGAAATGCATTGGCTTCCTCAAGGAAGGGGAGAATAAGCTGGGTACCCTGATCAAAAGGTACGGCTTCTACCATGCCACGGGGAAATATGCGCAACACAAGTTCTTATAGGAAGCCTGGTGACATGGGTAAAGATTGTTTTAGCGGCAGCAGACACTGTTGGAGTCACGTGTAGTCTCCTAGAAACAAGGGGCAATATTAGACCCAGATATAGTTTGGTAATTTTGTGGTTATTACTAATTAACTCTTGAGGAATCTTTCATAGTGGATCAGTGACCTGGATAAGACCACACAGCTAGAAAATACCCCAAGTGATGAGATTAAGTGTATTGTGATGTAGGCTGCTGTACAGGCTTCCTGTGTCTGTTACCACACCTGGCAGGGCTGAGTATGACCTTTGCCCTCTGACCACAGGGATCTCACTAGAGTGCAGCTTTACTGAGGAAAAGGAACTGAGTCACGAGGCTCATTAAGAGTTCTCATTCCTCCTGTGGACGGCTGACTAGGTCGTCAGTAGCTGGCTGGCCTGAGGACAGTGCTCAGCCCTTTGAGGCAGGTGTCACCTTTGTTTGCTGTCATTAGATATTGGAAAGTTGTTCAGGCCTACTGTTGAGTCTGGATAACTTGAGTCCCTCTGCACGGGATTTGAGGAAACCGGTAAAAGGTCTTCCTTTTTAACGGGATACCGGTAAAAGCTTTTGGGTCTTCCTAGGAGGGAACTGCTTTAATGATTCACCTTGAACTGTTAAAACCTGTCCTTCAGCTTGTTGAAAGGCAGAGCGTCCGATGGCTTCCCAGTGTATCAGGAAAAGCTGATCCGAGAGAGCATCAGGAAGTTCCCGTACTGTGAAGCCACGCTCCTCCAGCAGCTGGTTCGCAGCATTGCTCCGGTGGAAATTGTAAGGCTCCTCTCTCCTGTGCTGTCCAGTAAGACCCAGCCACCGCCTGCTGGGACCCAAAAACAAGTTCTCCTTACTATTTGCTTTTGTTGTTTTGGGAAACATTTAGGAGCCAAACTGGAAATAAGTTGGCAGCGTTTCTCTACATCGGAAAGTAGGTAGTTCTAAGAGAAAGAAATCGTACAGCTCTGTGAATGCTGAGCTGGTTGGATATCCATCTGCCCAGGGCTAGAGGCTTACACACGTGCCTTGCTGGCTGCAAGAATTCCTAGTGGAAAGTTCCTGAGCGCACAGACTGGTCCTCTAGGGCACCAGAGTTCAGGCTGTGGGTCACAGTTGGGCAAGCCCACACAAGGCTGGCTGTGCTTGCAGACAACAGTCGCAAAGTGCCTCTGATTCTTCTGTGTGACTTTAGTGCCTCTAATTAGGAATGTTCTATACTTAAAAACAAACAACAACAGAACACACTATATATTCTCTCTAGGAAGTAAATTTTACTGCCATTGTCTTACATTACTTCTTCTTTCCGTCACATATTTCAGTGCTGTTCCACGAGATGCTTTATACTTTCCTTGTTTTGAATAGTTTTCTGTTCACTGTGCCTAGCCACGCTTTTCCAAGCATGTCAACCAAATCCTGTATTAGCCTTTAGCTTCCTCTGTTCACGTCTCTGAACCTGCTGTAGGCTGTGTTGTCATCCTCAGAGTGAGAATTCAAGATGGAAGGGGTTCCAAGCATTTCAGGTGACACAATTAAACCTGGGCAGTTGTTCATTCATATTGCACGGCCCTGGTCCTTTTATGCAGACGCACTTTTCCTTTTTTAGTACAGTTGGTTGTTTGCCATGTGGGCTTTTAAAACATCGGGCAGCAAATTGTGAAGATAAATTATTGTGGATGACCATAGCAAGCTCTAACCAACAATTAAATCAGCCTTCACATACACTCAAATAACCAAAGCTAGCAGGCCAGGCACGATGGCTCAGGAATGGACTAAGGAATCCTCCCACTCTCCCATGTTCCTCAGCCACATAGGCTCACACAAGCATGTTTGTGTGCACAGACTTGCAAGGCATCTAACATTGCCTGTGGGACACATCCCCACCTCAGACAGGGAGAAAGAACTGAGGGTCCACCCCACGGGGAAGGTGTTCTCCACACCATCTGAGTTGCACGTGTGTCCACTGGAATTAAGGTTGCCGCTTATTTGCATGCAAACTAAACTGCTCTCTGTTGGTGAGACGTTTGGAGAGTTACGTCAGAGAAGCAGCTAGCAGTGGCTGCCATGCAGTGTCCCCAGCACTGGTGAGGGGTAATCGTATTACACCTCCATGAGAGAAAGCAGAGCAACAAACCCAGCAGCCTCGGGTTTTCAAATAAACCCTCAGTGCCTCAGAGGGCGGCTGCTGATAAGCAGAGTTCAGTCATCCAATCCAATGGTGGAAGAAAAGCAGCAGCTCTGAGTTGTTCCTGATCCCCATGTGTATGCCATGGCCCGCATGTGCCAGCATGCGTGCGCGCACACACACACACACATAAAGGCACACGCTAAAAAAAATTTTTTTTTTTCAAGAATAAGCTTTCTGTTTATGGGGCCAGCAAGAAGGCTCAGCAGGTAAAGGCACGTGCCACCAGGCCTGATACCTTGATTGTCATCACAGAGGGGCCACTTAGTATCAGTAGATAAGGTAAAATTTGTGTTTTAAGTTCTAAGGAACTGACTCATGTCTGCCATAGGGAGGTAGTAACGAGCCAGTTATGTGTGGTCTGTTAAGGACAGACTGACTTCCACTGTTAGTCCTCTGACCTCCACCTGTGCGACCTTGGCACGCACCCACACAATACAAATTAAAAACAAATTTGTTTCGAGTCAGAGCACTTCAGCATTTCACCTTGGCCTCACAAAACAGTAATTCCGTCTTATAAAGCATGATGTTTAATGTTTTTTTTTTTCTGGTGATTTACTTTGTCAGGAAAGGGTAATAATAAAGTTGAGTAGCATTTAATGTCATTTAGAAAGATCTCCCTTTCAAAGGTTTTTGTCCTTTAATAGTTATATATTCTAAGTTGGACCTAACAGGCCAGGCCTGTCATTTTAATTATGTGGGATTAAGCCAGGAGAGTTACAAGTTCAAGGTCTGCTTGGGCTACTGAGCAGATTTACAAGGAAGATAAGTAGCTTCATAGGATCACGTCTCCAAATAAAAAGTGAAAAGAATGCGGGGGATGTAACTCAGCGATAGAGCGCCCGCCGGCATGCACAAAGACTCACTCTAGTCCCCCGTTCAAGAAGCAAGTTCTCTGAAATAGTTTCTGAAATCTCACCATTGGGTTTCCCAGATAGCTGCCATCTATGGGTCTTGTGGCCCTGCAAGTTCCTGCACCTCTAAGGTCACACCAGCTCCTCCCTGTAATGTGAGGGTCACAGACTGGCGCCCATGACAATCGCTGTTGCTTCTGACAGTTCTAGTGCCTGCGTCCCCGATGCACAGGTTTCAGTTCCCTTTGTGAGTGTGAGACTCTGGCTTCTCCTGACAGACCTCAACAGGAAGTGTGACACATGGCTTTCTCTAGGGAATCTTGGTGGAGCACCGTAGCAAGTTATATGGCAGAGGATTTACCTTGTCTTTGAAGTTTTAAAACTCATTATTTTACTATAAAGAGTAGCATTGCCATTTTTGGTGTCAGCATCAGCATGCCCAAAGGCAGAGAGCAGCCAGTGTTTGGTAAGGTTTGCTCTTTCTGGTCCTTCTCTAGGCAGGAATAGTTCACATGCTTGGCTGTACTCTAAGTGTAAGTCACATGAACAGTCTTGCTCTAGCAGTAAATCTCTATCACAGCTGTGGTCTCATAGTAGATCGCATGCACGGCCGTGCTCTAGCCGTAGATCGCATGCACGGCTGTGCTCTAGCAGTAGATCACATGCACAGCCGTGCTCTAGCCGTAGATCGCATGCACGGCCGTGCTCTAGCAGAAGATCACATGCACGGCTGTGCTCTAGCAGTAGATCACATGCATGGCTGTGCTCTAGCCGTAGATCACATGCACGGCCGTGCTCTAGCCGTAGATCACATGCACGGCCGTGCTCTAGCCGTAGATCGCATGCACGGCCGTGCTCTAGCAGTAGATCGCATGCACGGCCGTGCTCTAGCAGTAGATCGCATGCACGGCTGTGCTCTAGCAGTAGATCACATGCACGGCTGTGCTCTAGCAGTAGATCGCATGCACGGCTGTGCTCTAGCAGTAGATCACATGCATGGCCGTGCTCTAGCAGTAGATCGCATGCACGGCCGTGCCCTAGCAGTAGATCGCATGCATGCCTATACTCTTAACAAAATGTCCTGCATTTGATCCTCAGTTTCAGCTGGAAGAGTGTGAGTGTTGAGTGACTCCCACAAAGCTCATATCTTAATGATGAACCTGACTCAGGCAATTTTGTAAAGAAATACTTGAACATGAATGTCATGGTTGTAATATCCATTGAATGTACGATTCTCTATCCATTGGTAGATGAGAACTACCTTCTGATATAAAACTCCTTCTGCATATCTTATTTGCATGTGCCCCTGCAACTGGGAGGGCTTTACTTATGAAGCAAAATTACATAGATTTTTAAAGATTTGGTATAATATTAAGCTCAATGTTTGACATTTTTGGTATATCTTGGTAGTACCTGGGATATTTTAACAATGCAGGCTCCTGGACTACACTCTCGGAATTTCTGATTTAGAGTGGTTGGATCTCCATTTTTAACAAGGGTGGTGCATGTCAATATTTGAGGACAATGGCTGTACACCTTCATTCTTGATGAATTATGAAATTAACTTAGGCTCATTTTGCCTAAATTTTCCTTACCACTTCATTTATTTCAAAAGAGAATCCTTAGCCTTCTGCGTGGGAAATTGTTTTGATTTAGGATTTGACAGTCTGGAAGGCAGCTTTCTAAAATACTTCTTGAATTTTCTGAATATTTTTAGGCTGTTTTCAGTGTTCAGGGAAGTATGGGACGTTGTTCTCAGGTGACACTTGGTAAAGATCCATTATGACAGTTGGTAAGATAATAGAAAAACACATTCTCATGAGGAAGTGGTAAAGACTCAGTGAAAATTACAGAAAG
Organism: Ondatra zibethicus; assembly: GCA_004026605.1. NCBI lineage: Eukaryota > Metazoa > Chordata > Mammalia > Rodentia > Cricetidae > Ondatra > Ondatra zibethicus. The sequence continues at coordinate 172,926 of PVIU01002159.1, read as the reverse complement.
TAGCAAAGTTTTGCTTGAGAATAAATGTGCAAAATTTAAGAATCCAGAACAGTGAACAGGTAGCAAGTAAGATCAGTTAGAATATCCTGTTATTTTTGCTTATCTTCAAAATGTTTCAATACCTTTGTTTCAGGTAAATATTTGCCCTTTTCATTTTCTTCATAAGTTTTTAAAAATTTTTCACAACCTTTTTATAGCAGTCACATAACATGAAATTTCACGTTTTAAAAACTCCTTTTTTTTTTTTTTTTTTTTTTTTAGTTTTTTGAAGGTTTCTCTGTTGCTTTAGAGCCTGTCCTAGAACTAGCTCTTGTAGACCAGGCTGGCCTCGAACTCACAGAGATCCACCTGCCTCTGCCTCCTGAGTGCTGGGATTAAAGGCGTGTGCCACCACCACCCGGCTTAAAAACTTCTTGATGTAGTTCCTTGGGTGTTTATTAAAGAGGGTAGAATATTTGAAAGTATATTAAAATGCTTTAAGAGTTGAGATAGACATTAATGAGGGCTCTGTGTTTATTCCAAAGGGTATCAATATTGACTTGATGTCAAGTCTCAGAAAAAGAAAATCTGCAAGTTCATTGCCCTGTTCCTGAAGTTAGCATGAAGTTATTGAATAATACTAATTGGCAATGATTGTATTCTAGAATAGGGACGCTTTTTTTCTCTTATCTATGGAGATCAGGCCTTACTTGTTACGTAATTTGTGTAGAAGAAGGTACATCCAAAAGAGTGATTCTTCATCACAGAGTCTGTGTTTTGAGCATTAGTGGTTTCTTCCCCGCTACTGCTTCTAGTCAGCACTGTGTGCCAGTGTTCTCTCTGTAGTCTTCCATGGGTATTTCAGTGGATATTCTCTCTTCTTCACACTCCTAGGGTTCTGACCCCACTGCGTTCTCTGTGCTTACCCAAGCCATCACAGGACAAGTGGGTTTTGTGGATGTTGACTTCTGTACCACCTGTGGGGAAAAAGGAGCCAGTAAAAGATGCTCAGTTTGCAAAATGGTAAGAGTGAAATTCTTCTAAGCTCATTGATGTATAGGGAAGATTGCTCCAAGTTGACAACTGAAGTCACATAAGTGTAGTACTTGAAATTGGTCTTATAATAAATTCTAGTAAGTAAACATATTAGATTATTAATTAATTAGCATATTAAACAGCAGCTCAGCAAGAGAACTTCCTGTGTGCCTCAGTTTCTACTACCACATAGGAAAAAAAAAAGAGATGAAAGGATAAAAAAGAGAAACTAGATCAGAGAGCACCAGTACATGGGTTGGTGTGGATAGGAAAAGCTGGGCTGGGATAGTTCACAAATACGTGACATTTCACGTTGACTTCTCAGTCTTCATTCATCTCGTCCTTTTAAACTACCACCTTGTAACTGCCAACAAACGGCGGTCCTTAAGAACTCCACGTTCCCATTTTCTAGAGTTATTTCTATAAAGTACTTGTCTGATTATGTTCTTCTCCCATCCTGACCCAGTACACACGAACATGTCCAGTATGCTCACTAAATCCCGCAGGTGACATTAACTGTTCATTTCAAGGTTGAAACTCTTCAACTAATTTTGAGACATCAGCATCTACCAGCACCATCTGCTTCTCCAGATTTACTTGCTTCAATTACTTCCTAAAGTCTGTTTCCTCCTGTGTGAAATAGGGCTCATGGGGTAAGAGCTAGTGCACATAGGAAAGCCCTCTGAAAGCAGTGATTAAGTTCATAGCCACACTTGTGGCAGGGTGCCTTCAGCTGGGGCAGTTTGGAACCTGAACATGTTCCCAGGACTGTGCTAGAAGAAGAAGTAGACAACCAGAAATGCAAAGGGATTCTTTTGAGTTTTTCAGTTTTGTGAATGGAGGCTGCTCATTCATTTCCTGGTCACCCAGACCCAAATAATCACACAGAAACTATATTAATTACAACATTGTTTGGCCAATGGCTCAGGCATATTGTTAGCTAGCTCTTACATGTTAAATGAACCCATTTCTATTAATCTATATATCATCAAGAGGCTGTGGCATATGGGTTAGGTTCCGGCATCTGTCACCTCTGGCAGCTACATGATGTTTCCTTGACTCTGCCTACTCTCTCTACATCTCTGTTCAGATTTCCCTCCTGGCTGTACTCTGTTAAGCCATTGGCTAAAACAGTTTCATTCATCAACCATCAAAAGCAACACATATACAGAAGGACTTCCTACATTATCTCCCCTTTTCTGTCTAATTAGAAAGGGAGGTTTTAACTTTGACATAGTAAAATTACACACAACAAAACAGGTATCAATCAAGAATTACAGTTTTAATATTTGTTTAAGTCTAAAGTTTCATATCTTTTTTTATCTTCTATCATAACTAAGGAAAACTATACTATAACTATCTGTCTTCAACTCCATCGAAGACTCCAGAAGAAGGTAATATTACCTAAGTTAACAGGAAGTGCATTGTAAGCAATGTCTAAAACTCTAGAATTGACAGAGACATCTTGCTGCCTGGACAGTCACTTAAAGTTCTTCTGTCATGTTGGGACATCCATCTTCAGCCTACTGGCCCATAATACTAGCAGACTTTCCCATGAAGCAGGAAAATTGAAAGACTGTTTCGCCTGTATTGGCAGTTTGTCAGTCACTTTCTTCTGTGCCCTGCAGAATGTCTGGCAGAGTCTTTCATGAAGCAGGAACCATGAAGAACTGTCTCACCTTCTTTTGGCAACTTCAGTAGTCATTTTTCTGTGGGTCCTCCTGCATGTCTAGTTCATACAGCATACCATCAAGAAGTCCTGGCAAAAGCAGTTTCTTGCCCAAATGACTAGCCTTGTCACACTGAAGGCAAATTCATAATGAGTTTCTTCAATGCCCATCAACCTCTCTGAAGTAATTGGTGTTGCCAGAAGCAGACATGTCTCACTGTAAAGAAAATCTCAGTTCTTAAAACCTTTTAAATGCCATTTCTGTAGGTCATTGAAGTGTTGAAGATTATCAAGCTGAAATATATCTTTATATATTTAGAAAACCTAACTAACATAACTACAGTTTGATTATTAGAGATGACTACCTATTCTGTATTTCTTAATTATGCATCACATTTTTAAATGAGCTACACAAACAAATACCTTAAGCAAGAACAGAAATACATAGATACAGTGAACAAAATCAACCTTAAATTTGTATCAATAGACCAAGATCCATACCAATGCAAAGTATTCATCTTTATATCATATCTCCCCCTGCTTTTTTTTTAAGAAAGAGATTGACTGTGACCATTTAACCATTTATAATCAACCTACTTTAAATGAAAACAAACATTTATAAACAATCATTTTGGGAATTTGGTCATTGTTTTCTTCAAACTGCCTCCTGCTGTTTATTTCAGGGGGTCTTGTTCCACCAAACCATATTAGCCTGGAAGGAACCCACAGGTTCCCGTTCTCTGTGGACACCAAAGCAGAACCTCTTTTCTAAAGTAAAGTATCTTCAGACTCAAATTCTGAAGTCCAGATACCTTTTTATAATGACTTAGCTTAGTAGCCCCCAGAATCAAATGTCTCTCTGCACTCAAAAAAATTGAAACACGATGATATACATAATCCAGACTCTCTATGCATTTTCCATCTTTACACTGCTTATTCATTTTACTCTATTACTTTTTAGTGTTTATTTTACGATCTTTGCTCCTTTAATCTATGATTGTCTGTACTTCTTCTTCTGTCTATACCCATTTTTTCCCTTAAGCCTACACATATTTTTTAAACACACTGTGACTCATTTAGAGATCTTTTATGTCTCAGTCTGTCCTATTGTGTATCTGAAATCCCTTTCTGACAAGGAGCATTTTGAAATGGTAGGCAGTGTGGTCATGGCAGCCCTGGATGCTGGCTCCACCTCTCTGTCTTTCAGTATGGTGGAGGTACTTTTACAAACACCTCTTGCTCACTGCCCCAGCTCCAGGGATGCAGTGGCTCTGTGTTGCCATCATTAAGCAACAAGCCACATGCTGCTCACAAACCCCTTAAGTGCTCCATAGGAGGACATCCTCCTAAAGCCAGAGCCATTTGTGCCCCCAGCACAAACCAAGAAACCAGCTCTTGAAGGAGCTGTGTAGATTTTCCTGCTAATGCTGTCAGGAAGCCTTCTCTTAAAGGAATCATGCCTCTACTTGCCTCTAGCAAATAGAGTCCACCGGAGAAAATGCTTCTACCAAGAAGCCATGCTTAACTCTGTTCTTTCCTGTCTAAAGTTCCTTCCCAAGCTCTCTCAGGTTTTATGTGGCTCTAGTTGCCCCATGTTGGCTCCATTATGTAAATGGAGGCTGCTCATTCATTTCCTGGCTGCCCAGACCCGAATAATCACACAGAAAGTATATTAATTACAACATTGTTTGGTCAATGGCTTAGGTGTATTTTTTTAGCTAAATCTTACATCTTAAACTAACTCATTTCTATTAATCTGTGTATCACCATTAGATATATGGCCGACCAGTAAGTTTCTAGCGTCTGTCTCCTTCGGCAGCTACATAGTGTCCCCTTGACTCTTCCTACTCTTTCTCTATCTCTGTTTAGAGTTCCCTCCTGGCTTTACTCTGCTAAGCCATTGGCTGAAACATCTTTATTCATCAATCAGTAAAAGCAACACATATACATAAGGACCTCCCTCACCACAGTTTTGTTTTCTCTTGAGTCCATGCTCAAATTCCTAACTCTTCTGCCTCTATCTCCCAAATGCTGAAGTCCAAGGTTCTTAATATGCCAGTTACCAAATATTCTGTAGCCTCTTGGACCAATACACAGAGTTGTATTATGTACAACCAGACATCATATAATAGTTTTTTTACATATGGGAAATAGAATTTTTATAGAATATTTCTTGGTTTGATGTTTGTTGGGGAACCATGCAATTCCAAGTCTTAAAATGAAAACCAATTTGTAATGGATTTCAGGTAATATATTGTGACCAGACCTGCCAGAAAACACACTGGTTTGCACATAAGAAGATGTGTAAGAGTCTGAAAGATGCTTATGAGAAGCAACAGTCTGAAGCTGCCAAGCATAAGAGGCAGGAGGAAAAGAGTACGTACCAATCCAGAGCTTGTGCTGTCCCTTCATGAGGGACAAGAAGGCTCCGTGTCACTGACTCTGCATACAGAGGAACTGTCCCTCCTTTAGGAGTAGCCAGCTTTGGGACACTGCATAGAATATAGTCACTGGAGACAACGTGACATTCCGACTGTGTGGTTACACCACGTTTGACTGCCCTGGAGCGGTGGGAGTCTGCGGGTCACTTGTGGAGGGTTTTTAGGGTTATTGAATAGGCCTCGAGTGTTCCCCGATGGCTACCACAACACTTTAAAGTTAGAAGCCTTTACACTTTTAATTACAGTTCGATATTATGAATGAAATTATAGTTTATTTGTAAATTATAGACCAAATCTTAGATCTGATGTGCACACTTCACTCTGCAAGCATGAGATCAATGCGTTATCCATTCTCCCTTCTTCTCAGCAGAGGTGAGGGACTGTTGCTCTGTAGCTATGACTTGCTTCTACAGTGATTCTCATATTCCAGGGACTTCCCCCATCCTGGGAATATATCCTGCTTTCTTGAAAGTGTGTATAGCTGGAAAGCATTGGCTCTGTACAATCAACTAACTGTTTTGCCACTTTCATCTCTACTCATAAAATGTGAAATGTGGCTCTTCTATCATTTGGTGTAGTTGAATGGTTTGCACAAAGTTATTTTTGGTTGGTTGGTTTTTGATCTTTTTTTTTTTTTTGGTTTTTCAAGACAGGGTTTCTCTGTAGCTTTGGAGCCTGTCCTGGAACTAGCTCTTGTAGACCAGTTTGGCCTTGAACTCACAGAGATCCACCTGTCTCTGTTTCCCAAGTGCTGGGATTAAAGGTGTGCATTACTACCCAGCAGATTAAACATTTTTAATCCTGTGTTGAGGACAGAAAATGGGTAGGCTTTTATCAATGAAAATTAACTAAGTATGTTATCTTCTTAAGGACGTCAACTTAATTAAATGCAGATTTTATCAGCCCCAAACAATTCTGTTGCAGAGTTCTAGCCTTAGAGCGATGACCCCACCCCTCTTCTCAGGGTCACTACTGCCAGGCACAACAGAGACGATTTGATTAAAAGTGCTAGTCTGTCCCCGTGTAGAGACTGTGATTAATAGTGTAGCATTGCTAGGCTGTCTGGTGCACAACAGCAACAAATCCGTTCTTCTTTTTCCTAGATGGAAAGTTTGATGCCAACTCTAACCATGTTCCTGAAGATCAACCAGGGGCTGAAGTGGGCATCTCCCAAGAAAAGTCCACTCCTGATGAGTCTGCTGAAGGAGCCAGAGAACCTGGAGATGAAGCTGGACTGGCCCCCACACAGGATGCTCCTACAGGGCCCCAGCTGTCCGAGGAGTAAGCGCTGTCAACGGTGGCCAGCGTGGGCTGTCTTCATCCCAGCAGATTCCTGCAGAACTCATGTGAATGTATCTTCATTGGCTGTGAGGCTGCATGGCCCAGTGCCAGGACCGCACATCCCTAGACTAGCGGCTTTCAAGCAAAGCTGCCTCCCGCACCTTGAATTCATGCTCATTTCTGTTCTATAGATGAACAGGCATTTCTACGGAAATTATTTTCTTTCAAAATACACAAAAAAAAACATGTCCATTCCTCTTCTGGCTCCCCAGTGATTGTTTGCAAAGGAAAACAAATCCCCTTAAAGGAGAAATCTGGGTTCTAGGAAATAAGTTTAAAAAACAGGAAAGACGTGAAAGAAAAGTGATGTTTAGGGGGAGAGAGATCACGGGCACAGAAGCGGGCTGTCAGAAAAAACAAAACTTACCTGTGAATGAAGTATATCTGAGTAGATTTTATTGTCCTGAAGTTGAACGTACAGAGCTGTAATGAGGAACACTCTGTTCAAAGAGCTTTGCCGTAATGCAGCCTGCTGTAGTTTAGATAGAAAATATCAAGAGCGCTGTGAACCCGATGATTTCTGCAGCAATAATCTCTATAGGATTTGAGCATTCAGAAGGGTTGTATTAGCACTGGGTAGTCACTGTACATGCGCTTCCTGTAAAACCACACTCTTATCCGAAAGGCTAACTTTTATCTTCCTGTCAACTTCTATGAGCCTCATCCTACCCACAGACTGTGACTTATAGCTGTCATTTTAAAAGTGTCCTGTTCTGTATTTTAATGTATGTGGCATGTAAGCAAAGCTGGAGTGTCATGTCTGATGAAGGTGCTGTCTTTCAGTTTCCCATTGGGTTAAAATAAATCTACCTATGTACACGCTTCATCTTGTTTCATAATTTGTGTCAAAGGGCCGAATGTTAGAGAAGCTAACAAATATATGAAGGAATGATGTCAAGGTTATATAGTGTGTAACACAACTGATTCTTCCGTCATTCAGCTGGTCAGATTCCTGCATCCTGTTGATTCTAATCTCCCTGCCATTTTTCTTCCAGCCCCAGCACACTTGCCCTTCCATATGCTACGATCATTGTTCAGGGATGACTTCATGTGAGCAAATTCAGTGTTAGAAAGTTAACCATCCTGTTTAAGCTTGTCAGTTGTAACAAGCTTCCCTTGCAAAATGAAGCCATGCATCATCATGCCTTGTCTGCGCAGTGATAACCACTTCAGGTTGTGAACAAACATCCGGGGCCCTCTGTATGTTACAGCACTCCGTGCATTATAATGATTTTGAATGCATGCTCATGGCATCTTCCTCATCCTTTTCTAAGTGAGCTGTCAGCTGCACACTATGCTAGGCTCTGACAACCTGCCTAAAGACCCTGGATTCCATGCATTGACACTTGGTGAGTTCTCTGGGTGTTCTTTTTCACTTCATGTGTCCCAGAATTAAGGGACGAAGTGGCCTGCAACATGGAGACACTCAGAGTACCCACCCTACCTCCATAAGTCCTAAGAAAACTCCGCAGTCTTTTGCCTGACACTGTGTTGCAAACTCAAAGTAACAACATCAGCTCGGATCTGAATTTAGCCACACTACATGCCTAGAACTCACCTGCCCCCACAGTGGACACACACTTCTTTATATGTTGTTCTCTACATAGGTCCTTGTCTGTACCTGCAGTTTCTCAGATAACTCTAATACATCAGGTAGTCTTGGCCAATTTCGGCTTATAAGTGACCCCACACCAAGTGCCTTAAACCACAAATACTTATTTCTAAGAGTTCTGGAATCTGTAAGTCCAAAATCAGGGTGAGGTTTGATTGGACTTTTTATAAAGTTCTTCATTCTTCGAAGGCCCATTTTGCTGTACCATTTTGTGGAGGAGGGGATCAAAACAGTTCTGTGGAAGGACTAACCCCATTCATGAGGGCTTTACTTTCATGACCTGATTTCCTCAAAACACCCCAACTCCAGGTGCCATCACCTTGGATTTCATTTTAGCGTGTTGTAAATGTTAACTCGATTCGTGAAATAACCAGGTCGGCTTGAAGATAAACAATTATATTTTACTTATTATAAGGGGAAACTCACGCGACAAGAATGGGAAGTCCAAGCTCCGCTGTGTCCTGCGGGAATCACCCAGAGAGAGCAAGCACCTGATCCATCCCAGTTTTTCTTCCTGGGCTCCAGGTAGCCACACCTTAATTAGGTTCCACTTCTTACAGGTGATTGGTTAACAAAGCTTCCCCCATCAGCGTATAAATTTGGGATATACCTAATCTAGTCCCTAGGAGGCACCGCTAGACTTGGGTGGTAAGTAACTAATATCTACACATGGACTAAGACAGCTGCTCCCCACTTTAGGATCATTTAATCAGCCCTTGAGACTCTGTGAGGTCATTTTATTTAGTTTACCCAAGAGCAAACTAACGCCTAGGGAAGCAAGTATCCTTAGGCTAGACCTGTGTCATCATATGGCCCAGCCTTTAGCCACAACTGTCTTTTATACCAGGGATTTTTATTTATATACCATGGATTTTTGGTTCTTATTGACATGACCTCCTGATGGGTCCTGAGATAAAGGTTTTCACTTGAATCAGTCTCAGTGGGTCTCCATTGTTTAAAACAAAAAGCATAATCAAAAATTCTCTCTTCTTAATGATACCTTCCATTTTAGAATTTCGTGTAGTTTATGGATCTTAGCTTCTATTTTGTGTTTAAATTAACAACCTTTAAAGCAGTACCTTCTCATCACAGAAAGTTAGCTCTCCATCAATGAACATCTTAAACCACAGTATAGAAGAACATGTTTTACAAAAAATATTTTTGTTTTATTGAAAATAGATTTTTAAAAAATATAATACATTCTCTCTACCCCTCCTAGCTAATCCCTACCTCCCAACCCATTCTAAGGGATAATAATAAAATAAAATATAATAAAATTTTAAAAATACATTGGGATAGGACAAAACAAACAAACTGAAGGAAGAGAACCTAAGAAAAGGCACAAGAAACAGACGCAGATGGAGAAACACACTGTTACGAGCTGGGGGACTTCAGCTCCAGGTTCTTTTCCGAGTAATTACTCTGAGGACTCTGTGCCGTTCATCCCAGAGAGTGATGAATAACCAGACCAAGCAAGAGAATTGTCTTTATAACGATTCTTTACTAGCAACTTCAATATCCAATACATCAATGGGATTTACAATCTTAATAGGCATGGGGGTTTGATGATGGGTAACACACAAGCAATTCAATATCATAATTATTAATCCTACAAATAACCTTAATATAACTTATTACTTATCTTATAAAACACTTCTTAACCTTAATACAGCTCATCTATTACCTATAAAACACTTCTTAACTTAATACAACTTATCACTTATCTATAAAATATTTCTTAACCTTATCAATTATCCATAAGATATCTCTTAACATTTCATATGCTAAACATATGTATTAACTCATTTATGCTCTTCTCTTAACACTTCATACCCGCATTAAATAGCATCATATGACCTGGTATTCTTCAGCTTAAAAAGGACTTTTTGGATTTCTTCAGGCTGGACGCCTGACCGCACTGGGGGCTTGACAGCGAGGCTCGACTCTTGACCCCGTAGTCTGCGCTGGGGAGATAAGGCGCCCGATGTCCTGCTCTCAGGCTGGTATCGGGTGCTGGATCCATTCTTGACCGCGTAGTCTGTGGCCTGGTCTCGGAAGGCAAGGCGTTCTGCCTGTGCTTGGAATGCAGGGCCTTGAACTCTGCTTTTCGGGTGACAGAGGCAAGGTTTTAGTTCTCTGTTCTCGAGATGGCAAAGCGTTCTGCCTGTGCTCGGGAAGGCAGAGTGTCTTGTCTGTTCTCGGGAGACAGACCTTCGCTCACTCTCAGGAAATGAGGCTTTGCATTCGGGATGCAAGGCGGTTATCAAGTCAGGAGGAGAAGCTTTGCTCTCGGGATGGCAAAGCATTAAATGTTTAGGCAAGGCATTCAATATTTCTGCTTTTCGGGAGGCAGGCTTGGAGGATCTCTCTCTCTATGAGGCCTGGTACCTGAGCCATCTTTGAAGTGAGAGATACCTGCCCTGCTTCTGCCCTCTCTTTTTATGCCAGTTTGAAACTGCCCCTTGTCCAGTTCTTCTGATAGCCAGATGTCCTGGGTTATCAGTATCGACTGACCACAGAAGGGTGGGGGTCCTTCTCCTGCGGCAAGGCTACTTTTGTCACCAAGGTTACTGGGTGCAGCCTCCCCATCTGGCAGGGCCAGATGGGTGTGGCGGCCTTCAAGTGGGCGAAATGTTCTCTTAATATTTCACCTTACTAATTTTCCACTTCACACAGTTTTTTTTATTTTCTATTTTCTATATTATACTTATCCCATATACTATAGCTTTCCTACTTCACCTACACTACAGATTCCTCTCTTTCTACTTGTATAGAGGGATCTGTTTGCATGCTCATTACACATGCATGTTCCTGCAACTCGGAAACCTCATCAAAACAAAACCAGAACCCATAACAAAAATGCAAAGTACTATAAGGGGAGAAAAAGAGCAGAAAATAAAAAAGGATAAAATTTAAACAAGAAAATGCCTTGACATGATGACATCATGAAATAAACCTCCAAAGACTGCTGAATTCACTTTCTGTGGCCATCTACTGCTGGGCATGTGGTCTACCCTTAAGAGTCGTTTGGTTCCCCAGTGAGACTGCCTTGGAGACAAATTTTTATTTTCATTTGTAAACAGTTATCAGTTAGAGATAGCTTTTGTGTAGGGGACATGGGTCCACATCTTCTTTCAGATCCACCTGGTGCAGAACAATGCAGGCCGTGTGCACGCCGCTTCAGTCTCATTGAGTTGTTGGCCAAATGGGAACACCCAAACCTCTCAGGCTGTTGCCAGGGCTATTGGTGGCTCTCCACCAACTGACAACAAAGTCTTGTTGCTGAAGACAGCACCTACACAATCCCCTGAACACAGAGAGGGGGAGATGCTGCCTACCTACAGTCTCCACCCTTACCGCATAGGGTTCTTGTTACCAGAAAGTGCTCTGCGTCTGCCAAGGGAGAAGCATAAACAACAGCCTGGCTACAATCACTGTGACCTATGCAAGATATACTAGTGCAATGGTGGCACAGACTTGTGTATGTAACCAACCGACATCTGATTTGACTTACGGCCCGCTCCAGGAGATGGAATCCATATCCAGCGCTGCTTGGCTTACTGAGAACCTGAGACTAGACAGCCCAGGGTCCTAGGGTAAAGCCAAATGCTACTGTTCTACTGAAGGAACTTAGCAATAAAGTGACTCCTAATGGCATTCTGCTGTCCTCACAGATCAGTGCTGCTCAGTCAGCATCAGAAAAACCTGTAGTTGGCATTTTCTCTGGGCTACCAACCAGCTCCCAAATAAAGACATGGAGACTTATTATTAATTATGAATGCTCAGTCTTGGCTTTGACTTATTTCTAGCCAATTTTTCTTAAACTTAAATTAACCCATTTCTATTAATCTAAGTGCTGTCCTGAGACTCGATTACCTCATCTGTACACCGTCTACCCTGCTTTCCTGCTTCCTCTGTGGTTGGCTGGCTGGTCCCTGGCTGACTGGCTGGCTCTCTTTCTCTGTGTGCACCAGCCCTGCCTATCTCTCCTCTGCCCAGCAAGGAAACAAGGCCTTCTAAGCACTACAGGACCAGTGCACATTTGAAAAAGAAAAAAAAAAACCTTTTTCTTCAGTCAAGTGAGGCATGCTTCAATTTGTCATTTAATATAAAGAATAAGTAAACACAGAATTAGATAGTTTAAGAACTAAAGTGAATTTACCATTCTTTTCTGTCACTGTTACAAGGGCCTATGCCATGCGTTCTTATTACAGTTATACCACACGGTCTATCATTACAAGGGGTGATGCCATACATCCTATTGTTGGTATTACTCTGTCTTTCAGTGGTTAATCTAGAGATTGCAATATCTTGTCTGTCACTTGCTAGAGTAATTTTAAAATACTGCTTATACCACTTATACCTCAAGCCCAGTCCTGACTGCACCATTTTCACTGAAATGGATTCTTCACATGCACCCCGCCACACACACACATGCTGCCTATATTGTTACTTGGAGGTTTGGCTGGAGCCCAGCTCCTGATGAGCAGCTTCTGTTAGTTTCTTAAGTCTTCAGTATGAGGACAGTGCAATAGAATACTGTTTGAAGAGCAGTACTGGGTCTCTGCTGTGTCCCTGTGGCCTTGCTAAAGAGCCTATGAAAACTACTGTGAGTCTTCTCTTGGAGGGTCACAGTACATGATCTTCTCCAGAAGACTGGGTGTCCTAACACAAGGACTCCCCCAAAGTCAGTGATCAGGGAAAGAGGGAGAGAACACACTGGTGCCATCTATCAGCTGACCTTGAACACCAAACAACCATTCCTGCCTCAACAGCAAGCCCTGTCACCGCTCAAATCATTTCTTCTCCTGATCCTACCTGACCTTTTCATCAGGATCCACACCTGAGTGTTCAGACTCAGGCCAGGAACATGGAACCAAGAACAGGCTCATTATTACAGCGGTCATGTCTTCCCCTCTATGACGTCAGTCCACATTTCCACGTGTCCGTAGTCTCTGAGCATGAGCAGGATCGGGAGAAACGCCACCACATTTTATAAGCGCACAGAGCTCTTAAGTCAGAGAAGGCAACGATGGGCTTGAGATGAAGTGTTAATTTTTGTCACTTGGCACCAGGCAATTGGTAAAGGCCATCTGGTTTCTTTATTCCCTAGCACTGGACTTCTGGTGAGGCCAATCCAATAATCATTAGCCCACACCCAGAACTGTGCAAACAGTGCACCGGATAACTGAACTGTGATGTGGTCACATGGTGGGCTGCTGCAGGGCACTGAAGACTGCAGAGCCACCGCCGTGGTGGCTGCTGCAGGGCAGTGAAGACTGCAGAGCCACCGCCGTGGTGGCTGCTGCAGGCCACTGAAGACTGCAGAGCCACCGCCGTGGTGGCTGCTGCAGGCCACTGAAGACTGCAGAGCCATCGCTATGGCAGCAACAGAGCTGCCTCAGAACAGCAAGTGCGAGAAGCCACACCCAACAGTGCTCATTCTTTGTGATTGCATTTATATGGCTAGCTCTTGATTGCGCAATCAAGTTTCACCATGAAACTCACTCTTTAGAAGATCAGGGTGGTGGTTTGTGCGGAAGGGTAAACAGCGTCTGCTAACAGGAAGAAGGGGCTTTTAGAGCGTTGGTAATGCTTTATTGCTTGATCAATAGTGTCGGTTACATGACCTTGATTATCTTAGAGATTCTGTGTTGAGTTTTACACTGTTTCCTTTATTCATGAGTAACTCAAGTAAACCTTTACAATAAGAAGCCTATAGTATACGAATCATTTTTCCATCACTGATTGCTCTATTTATAAACTTCAGGCTGAAGTAGGTAAGTACTGGTCTAAGTCATGGATGTTTTACCATTCTACTGAGCAGCACGAGGAGTTTGGAAAGTTATCTCAGGGATAGCATCACCATCTGGGCTGAGTCCATCATTTTCTTCTCTTCATACTCTTCCTTTCGCGTGGGAACTGTGTCCCAGTTCATGGAAGTGATGGCCATCAAAGATCTCTTCATGGATCTTGCAAACACAGCGTCTTCTGGGTCATCAAATACAGTCCTGCAAAGGTAGCAATTAGATCAAAAGTAAGTAGGTCTGACCAGCATGATTCTGTGTGTGACTGTGTGTATTGAGGGTGGCATCCAGGGCCTTAGGCATCTTACAAACGTACTTTGTCTCTGGAGCACACCTAAAGCCCTGAAGGTGTTATTTAAATGAATAACTTGCAGACGTTCCCACCACCATTGTGGGCTTTACTGCCTTGACTTTCAGGCCAAGTGGCACAATTTTTATTGTGCACATGGTTCCTTTTTAAAGTGGGGTGTCTGGATATATATTTCAGGATCTGTTATAAAAGTCTCACATAACCATATTTTCATAGTGGGAAAACTGTCAAATAGCAACCTGGAAATGCTTTTTGGTATCATGCATATTAATATTGTAAACATTTTATTTTGAAGTTACTTCCCTACATATTTTGTAGATGATGAGAACTTTTTTTTAACATTGAACCTCCCAAAAAAACCAGTCATACATAGAAAAGTAATGGTTTTTAGAGCCATTAGTATTCATGAATTTGAAATGTCCTCTGCAGAATTAACAAACGATTTGCTTTAGGAAATGTAAATTCTAGTGAATGTAAAATGTTAATCTACATGATAATTGCTGTTATTGAGCATATTTAGAGGCAAAGCAAACAAGCCAAGTTCCTCATTTGCAATAGCTAATAGTTCTCAACAAGTTTTAGAATTTTATACATATAATCACCTACTTACTTGAAGTCATAATAATCACATTAAAAGCCTGAACAAGTCAAATGTGAATACATAGCTGGAACTCATTTGTCAAAGAAAAACAACCATTTTCCCACCTATTGAAAGGCTAATACCTTTTAATTAATTAAAATCTATGTTAAAAGATAGGGATAATTTAGAAATGAGACAATTATGAAACAGTCTGACAATAAAAGCAAAGATGCAAATTTTTTAAAGTAATACTTACTTGTCAACATTATCCCCAAATGCAAAATCTAAAAATAAAATTCTATATTAGTATTTTTCAAACATTTGGTCAGCACTCAAAAGTAGTGAGACACTGTTAGATTTCTTTTCAAGTAAACTGACAAAATATCTAAAATATAACAAAATATATAACTAGTATAAAATTGAACTTTTCCCTTAGGTAAGGCATTTTGATTTAGGCTTTGGGGCAGTCTTTAATATAAGGCTAATCTCAGAACCCTGAAAATAATATTCTGAATCAGCTTAGCTGCCAATGGAGTACAGTTAGACTCTTTTATAAACAAGGTTCATACACAGAAAGAAAGAACCCCTGATGAGTACCAGTGTCTGTAAGAGAATACTCAGGACAAGTATTTAGGGCCATCTCAGCCATTTGGACTCTTGGCATGAACTTCAAAGAAAGAACAAATCCAAGATCACAAGACTCTATGTTCCAAAGCTTTAGCACTAAAGGGCCAGACCTCAGAGCCTGGGGCTCTTGGGGTAACTTCCAGTCTACCAGGGCCTTGTTTACTCCTCTCCAGAAGGCCTGGTTCCACGCCAAAGACAGAACTTTCCTGCACCTGTCGGGGCACTAAAGCCTTCTGCGTATGTTCTTGCCAGTCCGCAAGAGAGGACACAGCCAAGAGCTTGTGGCACCATGCCTTTCACAAGAGGCTGCCCCAGTCTCCCGGCCTTTCTTGTCTCCCCAGGCTCTTTTCCTCCCTCTCCCCACAGTGCTATTGAGATATAATTGAAAATTAGCAATTATACAGATTTATGGTGTGCTACAAGATGTTTGGGCATGCGCGCACGCACACACACACACACAAGCAATGTGAAATAGCAGTTACTGTTCACGTCGGGCATCTCACACAGGTACCATTTTCTTTTTGGGTATGCAGATAGTTAGTACGTTTAGGGTCCCCCCTTTCTAGTAGATAGTTAGCCACAGCTACATTAGGTCGTCAGAATTTGGTCATCAGGGACAGTGGGGACTCTTTGACCCAGATCGTCTCATATCTCCCCATGACCAGCAAAGCCTCAAAGATCTAAGAGTGATCTTCCCATTCAGTAAACCATAGAGCAATTGAGGAAGACACCCAGTATCCTAGTCTCTACAAGTGTTCACAGGTGTGCGGACCCTTGCAGTTATCTGTGCACCACACCACACACACACACACACACACACACACACACACACACACACACACACACACACACCATAGGTCTGCTATCATTCCACATTATAACTTCAGGTTGTTGGTTTGTTTGTTCTGGGTTTTCAAGACAGGGATCCTCTGTGTATCCCTGGCTCCTGGAACACGCTTGGTAGACAAGGCTGGCCTCGAACTCACAGAGATCCACCTACTTCTGCCTTCTGAGTGCTGGGACTAAAGGTGTGTGCCACCGCTGCCCGATTCACAGCTTTATGTTTTAAAATACTACAAATATATCAGGAAACAAGTCTATAGTGGAATAGTTTGTGTTGTATGAATGTGTGGTAATGTAATATTCCCCCGTAAATAGCCATTAGAGAGTCCTTCTGCATTTGCTGTTATAAAAAGGCAGCACAAAGAAAAGCCTCATGTTTTTCTCTCCTGTATGTTTATAGACTCATGTAGGAGAGTTTGCAGATTGCATTCTATGCCAAATGCTGTCTCCAAGCCAGCTCACCTAGTTCATGGTTTTGTAAAGCACACTTTCATTCTCCAGAGGCTTCTTTTTCCTTTAAAGATATTTTCCCTCCGTGTTGGAGGAAAGGGTTCCCACTGCTTTGGTTTGCACTTCTTTGGCCATAAGTGATGACGATACTCACTGTATCCATTTCTTCCTTTCTACAAATGACTTGTTTATGTCATTTGTTGTTTTATCTACTGGGGTTTTGTTTTATTTGGCTTTAATGGTGTGTGTGTGTGTGTGTGTGTGTGTGTGTGTGTGTGTGTGTGTTAGGCCTGCGTGTGTGTGTTGGAGATGATAAACGTGTGCATGTAGCTACACTCACCTTGCATGCATGTGGATGGAGGCAGAGTTGCATTTCATATGTCCTCCTTCATCACTCTCCACCCATCTTTGAGACAAGGTTTCTCATGGGAACTGAAACCCACCATTACAGCTTAACTGGCTGGCCAGCAAGCCTTGGGGCTCTGACAGTCTCCATGCTTCCTTATTCCCTTCGGTGCTGTCACTAAGGGCTTCCCGTTGGTTCTGGGAATCCTAACTCAGGTCCTCCCGTTTGCCCAGCACTGATCCATCTCCCCAGCCCGTTGTGTGTTTTGTTGTTATTGTTTCATTTTTTACAGGATCTTATTCTGTATCCCAGGCTGACTCGGAACACATGATCCTCCTGTCTCAGCTTCCTGATACGTGGGTCCATCATGCCCTGCCCTGCAAGGCGTTTTTGGTTTTGTTTTGTTTTGTGTCTCTTTTGGTGCTGGAGAGCAAACCAACTTTGGGCACGCCTGGCAAGCGCTTTGCCACTGGCATCACCCTTAGCCTCCTACTGGGATGAAGTGGAATTGTGAAAGCCCTTAGGGATTGTGAGGATCAATTCCCACCTGTGATATGGTGCAATGCTTTGTCCAACTTGTGTTTTAATTTTGACTGTAGGCTGCATCATAGCTTTTACTTTTGTGTGGATAAGTCTGTCAGTGTTTCTTCCAGAACTTTACAGTAACTCTCTTTACCTAGTCCCTGTGCCCTTCACTATGTGAGGAAAGTAAATCTCTGTTTGGATGTATGTTACATAAAGAAAATGCTAACTAAGAAAACATAACTGAAATTACTTGGAATAGTTCTATGGGACACCTTGGATGTGAGTATAACCAAGGCATGAAGAATGCTAATTTCTGGTTGGTAAAATTACAAAGGATCTTCATTTTGCCTTAATATTTTTCCGATATCATAAAAAATGTCTACCCTTCCCTGAGAAAGCTGTCTTGTTATGTTGGTAGTAACACTGACAGCTTATCTTTGGTCCTTTTTACCACACTGGATACTGGAGAGGGGCTTCATGGTATCCCCTCATTTCCCCCATGCTGCCTCAAGCAGCACAGAGGAGTGAAGACGAAAATTGTGCTGTTCATTGTATCAGCAGGGAAAGTATGAAGTTACAATGTAATACTGGAGATTAATTAGAAGCTACTTCACTATAAGCAAGGTAAATTGCAGTTATTATGACAATCAAGTGTTCCTGAAGCTTCCTGACTTTTAATCTCCTTTTTGTTCTTACACAGTACCTGAAGGGAGTCTTGAGACTCGCTTTTGCCTTATTGGTAATTTGGGGTTCCAAGAGGCATCCACTTTTCTTCCGAATGCTATCGATTGAATGACATGAGCTTTTTTATGGTTAAAAATGGTGATCATGGATCTTCTCTCCTTCTCTGTAACTTCTGAGAAAGACAAAAAAGACCATTTATAGAATTAACACAGTCACACAGAGTGATTACCAAAGAGAACTGAGCAATGAGGCTGCCTGACTCGCCAAACCAGTGTGCTGTGGTGCACTAGAGACCCTGCCTCAGTACACATGGAGACAGCCAGCGTCAACTTCTGACCTCCACATACATGCACACGCACCAGCACATACAAGTGTGGCCACCTATGAGCACACACATACACACAGAAATATATTTTGTTTATGTATGATGATCTTATTGAACCAGATTTCATGAAGGGATTTCAAAGGCATGATTTGTGCATATACGGCTTCTACAAACCAAACATGCTAGTTTACAGGAATAGATATGTATAAGAAGTCTCTGTTTAATAATACGAATTTACAGAATTTCACAGAAGATCATTTTTAGAATTTAGGTCTCACGAAATTTGGTATAAATCACTTTTGAGATAAGAAACCAGTGTCAGGAGGTAAAGAATTTGGCATCAAGAGCTGAAGAGATGGCTGAGTGGTTAAGAGCACTGGCTTCCCTCCCAGAGGCCCAAGTTCCATTCCCAGCACCCAATGGCAGCTCATGACCATCTGTAACTCCAGTAGAAGGGAATCCAACATCTGGCCTCTGTCAGCATAAAGCATGAATGGGGTGCACAGACCGATATGTGGGCAAACACATATCCATACAAAATAATAAACAAAGTCCAGTTTGGCAGCCACTGTGCTGATGTCCGAAGCCTGAACCGAAGGGGAGGTCTGTCCACCCACTGCGCAACATGGCTAAGCTGGTTAAGAAGAGCAGACCTGAGCTCCTGAGCTAGGACCAATTTCTGAGAACGGGCACGCGGTAGCGAATGACAGAACAGCTCCCGTTCACAGTCAGTTGGTGGTTTGCTTTCATGAGGGCAAACTGTCCCAGGTGTCCTGCATTCTCTAAAGTGCTAATTTACAGGGCAGGTTCTAGATGTTTCTGTGGAAAAGAAGTATCCTTACGCTTCCAGTCAAGCAGCTCCACTCCCGGAAGGTGGTAGATGATAGTCAGACGGTAGAGGTTATACTGGGATAAAGGGTTTTGGTACAGACCTGCAACAGAGGAATCCAAAATAAAAAGGTCAGACCTCACAATAGTTCTTTGTTACCAACTATTAAGACAGAAGATGCAAGGCTTGTGGACAGGACAAGGGTCATCCTTGAAAGATGAGCAACTGGACCTGTTGTCCAGCCCACGGTCTCATCATGCGTTCCCTCTTGGTTGTTTTCATTCGTTCAGAGTTTCCCGATTGCCACTACCCGTCAGACACAGTGCTAGCTCGACTCAGATCTGGCACAAAAGAGGAAACTTTGATTGTCCACAGGCAAGTTTGACAAAAAAAGAACGCTATGCTAGCTCTGTGTAAGTCCTGAGGCTGCTTGTCATAAAATGCCACTCGGAATTGTTCTGGTGGCTGGAGTACTGGGTGGGGGCTGGGCAGAGATGGGCCGTGGCACAGTGCACTGGCCAACGGGTTTCTCCCTAAACCTCACTGTTGCTGTGCTCAGGGACACACAGACCAGCAGCACCAGAGACCTCAGGAGGAGCAGAGCTGCCCAGAAGTGGGTGCTGCCTCTCATCTTGCTTCTGTTCGCAAGACTTGTGGGGCTAAGGGATGGGCAGTGAACCTGATTCTGCACCACAGGGGTGGGGAGGGAGCGGCGGTGGGAACAGGTCCTAGACAGTGGTGGGAGGAAGAGGTGGTGAGAACAGGTCCTGGGCAGAAGTGGGAGGAAGAGGTGGTGGGAACGGGTCCTGGACAGAAGTGGGAGGGAGAGGTGGTGGGAACGGGTCCTGGGCAGTGCTGGGAGGGAGAGGTGGTGGGAACGGGTCCTGGGCAGTGTTGGGAGGGAGAGGTGGTGGGAACAGGTTCTGGGCAATGCTGGGGAGAAAGCGGTGGTGGGAACAGCTCAGAAGATCCCGGTGCTTCTGACGTAATCATCCCTCAAGAAACAACATGGCGGGACTTTTAAAAATGCTTCAACCAGAAATTTTGAGTGTTTTATTTTCTGGTGACATATTTCATCTCTTCTTCCTTCCATAATAGTAAATGAGACTATTTAGACACATTGTGAAATGAATTTTTTTTGTGACTTCCACTGTGGCCTCTTCAGAATGTTTCTGGGAAACACATAAAGCAGGGACCACTAGATGGCAGTAGAGCAAAGAGCTGCAGCTTCTGCACAGCTGTGTCACCCAACAAAATGTGGTTTCCTTACTCGTTAAACTTGAGAGCATTGCTCTTAGACTATTCATAAAACACGGAGGATTTTAACAAATGGATAATTATATCAAGCGGCAGAGCCCATAAGAGCTGATTAACATTTAGGATGCATAGTTTGCAACATAAAGAAGACCGGAGAGGCATGTTTGAAAAAACAACAAACGCATTAAAAATTGAAGATGAACGATACTTGGATGTGTTCTCCGTCAATAAAAGACGTTGAGATGTGTGTTTTATCAACACAAGCTTTTCTGGCTTAGTCACATCCTTACATGAGCTTTAAAGGGAGCTGAAGGAAGCCGTGGCAGAGACACACCACACGATAGACACACGTTAACTGAGCAAGGGAAGATATAGGAAGATGTAGAGTGAATGACCAAACAAACAGGTAAGTCTTGGGAGAAGTGAGGGAAAAGACAGGAAAAACGGCTTAAAGTTTGCTCTTAAAGGAATGTAAAGCAGACCTGTGTGGGTGAGTGTGAAGCTGATCTGAAGGGACAGATTTGAAAAGGCACACAGAGACCACCAACTAGCCTGGACTGGGGTCCCAGGGCTCCTCCTTTCTCTGCTGCCCAGTACTGGAATCACAAGCATGCACCACCACTGGGCACAGGATTCCATGGTTGCTAGGGAAAGGACGCAAGTCTTCTCATGCTTGTGAGAGGAGCGCATGACTGAGCTGCTTCTAACTGCATCTAAATAAAGCCCCAGCAATCAGAGCAAAGCCATTAGATAGAGAAGCCCATGCTTTTCCTGCTCATCCCATCTTAAGACAGAAACCCAAGGTAGCAAACCTAATAGTCACCTTAGCCTCTGCGGACATTTCCTGAGAAAAGCAAGTAGCCCTGAATAATTTGGAAGACGTTTCACCATTATTCTCCGCTTTTTTTCTAGCTCTTGCATCTTAGAAGGAAGCAATCTTGCTTTTATTTCCCTTCATCCCTACCTCCCACATCTACGCTAGTATGTATTAAATATTCTGGATTTATGCATTTTGGATGACTAGTCCTAAAATTACCATAAATTAAGTTTCTGAGATATGAAATCAGTTTCCTGTGTCTAAGTGTTCTGAAAGCCTTGTGTGATGTATGGGCACATTCCTGCAGCGGCTATGAAGCGAAATTGCTTACACTTTCGCTTTCAATAGGTTAATACTATTTAATCCACCTTTCCCTCTAGGCTACTTACAAAGCACACCTCACCGGCGCCAGCACTGTCTTGCTTATCTTAATTTTGGAAGTCGGAGTCTAAGCAATTTACATTTACCCAATAATATATCAAAATGTCTCTGCCACCTTACTGCACCAACTTGAGTTAGATGAGTCACACGTGTGGAGATACTTAATGAAAGATGACAGGAAGACACAGGATGATAGAGTCATCTAAATAATTGGCTCCCATTGATTTAAAAAAAAAACAAAAACAAAACCCAACAGCTTCTAAAGCAGAACTTAAAAGTCATCATGGAAACAGACCTAAATAGTTTTGTTTTTTTTTGGTTGTGAGCCTTGGCCTTTAATGGCTGAGCCATATCTCCAGCCCAAAGATCCAAACATTCTTAAAACACTTTAGTGTAAAAAAAAAAAATGTGGACTGGGCTTCTAGCTGGGTGGCTACAGTGTTTGCCTAGTGTGATGCCCTGAGTTCAATCCTCAGCACAACTTAAAGCGAGGTGTAGTGATAGCCACCTGTAGTCAGAGCACAATGGAGGTGGACACAGGGGCAATCACAAGTTCAAGGTCATTCTTGGCTACTTTTGGAGTTAGATATCAACCTAGGCTACTTGCGAGAACCTTTTCTTTTTCACAAAGGGGGATAAAGCTGATGTAATCAACAGAGAAACAGCACATCTGTTTTAATAGATGAGGATAACGATACATAAGAATTAAAAACTCATTCAGAACAGCACCCCGTAGGAGGAAGCTCAACTTGCTAACCATGATCAGACAGCTAGGTTTTGAGGTCACACAAAGCTGGATCTCCATCTCTCCTGGTAGTGCTATCTGCTTCTAATCAAATTCGTGAGCTACCGCTCCACACACTAAGTATGGCAATCATCCTTGTTTTAACAGGGAAACTGGGGTAGAGCAGAGATGGAAAGGGGGGGAACATAACATTCCCTTCCTCACGTAAGCAGCTGGGGACAGCCTAGGAGTTCTGTTTGCTTCATAGATTGTCTTGCTGGAAAGAGGCAGCCCACCACAATCAAGGCTATTACAGACTCAGAGGAAGAGGCCTTGAGGTCCATGTCTCTCCCAGCATCCTTCATCAACAGCTGAGAATAGCACATTGCTGATGGCAAGAAGAGAGGATGCTGGAGGGTAGGACCTGTGGAGACACAGAGTCCCTCCAACAAGGTTGGTCCCTGAAACTCATTAGGAAGATCATGCCTATTATAAAATGCAAATTGCTAAGTGGATTTAGTGTGATGTGTGACTCCCCTCTGTATGCTATGAATATGTTTTACTACCACTGGTTAATAAAAGAAGCTGCTTTGGCCTATAACAGGGCAAAATATAGCCAGGCTGAAAGAGATATATATAGAGAGTCCGCAGAGTCAGAGAGATGCCATGTAGCCACCAAAGGAGACAGACACCCCGGGAACCTTACCAGTAAACCACAAACCTCGTGGTTAAATACAAAATAATAGAAATGGGTTAATTCAAGATGTAAGAGTTAGTTAATAAGAATCGTGAGCATAGGCCCAGCAGTGTTGTAATTAATATAGCTTCTGTGTGATTACTTCGGGTCTGGGTTGCTGGGAACGAACAAGCAGCCTCTGCCTACATTAGTAGAATGTAGAGAATCTGAGAGAGAAGAGCGAAGAATAAGAGCAAGGCAAAGGATTAAGAGCCTCATTCATGTTCCGCATTCAGTGCTGTGTGCTGGTTAGTTTTACGACAGCCTGACACCAGCAGGCGCTATCTGAAAGGAGGAAACCTCAACTGAGGAAAATACCTCCATCAAATCCGCATGTGGGCAAGCCTGTAGAGCATTTTCTTAATTAGTGATTGATGGGAGAGGGCCCAGACCGTTGTGTGTAGGCCATTCCTGGGCTGGTGATCCTGGGTTCTATAAGAAAGCAGGCTGAGCAAGCCATGTGGAGCAAGCCAGCAAGCAGTACCCATCCATGGCCTCTGTATCAACGCTGGCCTCCAGGCTCCTGCCCTGTTTAAGTTCCTGCCCAGGGTTCCTTCAGTGATGGACTATGAGGTGCATTGTAAGCCAAATAAAGCCTTTCCTCCCCAGCTTGCCTTTGGTCACGGTGTTTCATCGGAGCAATAGGAACCCTAACTAGGACATGCTGGTAAAAGAGCAGGCTGACAGAGGGGAGAAGACTCGTTCCTGGTACAGTGGACTGGGACACGTGAGGACTCCCTTTTGCAGAGTTTGGAGGGCAGAAGGGAGCGACGGAACTGCACAGGGAGGGAGTGGAAAGGTAGACCTCCTGGAGAGCTGAGGTGGAGCCCTGCCTGGCCTGGAAGACAGGAATTCCAGGCACCAGACCTCACACTCTGCCTCTGGCTTCAGGCCTCCCTGAAGCTCCCAGCCCTCCGTTTCCTGGGCAATTGTTGGCAATTTTTCTCATAAATGCCAGAAGAGGGTGCAGTGTTGAAATGGGTTGGAACCTTACCCCCAGGCTATTTTCTCACCCTCAGAAGAACTTATGATTGAAGTAGAAACACTTTAGATTTTTACATGTTTTTTTACTTGAAAAGAGAAAAATTGCAACATTTGAAATGCATAGTTTTTCCGTTTTAATGAGCCAAGTCTATTCTAAGATGGCAATGGGGCTACTGAGCAGCTACTGTGAGGGCATCAGTGCACAGATGTTAGATGTCTGCTGAGTGCACACCATCTGCAACCAGAATAGGGCACAGGACCACAAGCTACCAAGCATTTCCAGTCAGTTCAAGGAAATAACCCATGGCAAGTTTCTCGGGTAGGACATGTGACTGTACCCTGAATGATATCATCAGGGTTTTAAGTAGAGGTGATTTTAACTGTCTTGACAGGTAATAACATGGATGTTTTATTATCAGACCGGCTTCTAAAGAATGTGGGTATTTCATCCCTAACTCAGGCCTGACATGTGTGCACAGATGTACCCTTGACACCAGGACCTGGGTTAGATTTTAGGTTCATTCAGCTCTGAACCAGGCATCTTGGTTCAATGCACATCCCTGTTCCCTATGAAGGCCAGGGGTACATACTGTCCTCTGGGCATTGTCTCATAGCACAGCCTTACTTAAGTGATTAATTTTACATGCAGCGAATTGTATGAATAGCTCCTTCATGAACCTGGACTACAAGCTGTATAGTTGTAAACCCAAGAGAAGGCCCAATCAGGCTTTTCTTCAACTCCGGGATCTGCTAATAAATGCACAATCAGATGGTGAATGAGTGATTCCCTACGCATCAAATGAATAAATTATAAACGCTGAATGAATGAATCACCAAATGATTGATAAAACAAGGCATGGATGTGTTCCTGCACTAGTAATTTGGTAAGTCTCTGAGCCTTGTATCTTCAACACTGAGGAGGTAATAATTCCAACCTCATCATAGAATTGCTGTGAAATTGAAATAGTATTCTAAGGAAACAGTTTCTTAACAGGAAGGGCATTAGAAATATTACTTTGTGATCACTGTTTAAAGCAGCGGTTCTATTGAATCCATTTACCACTTAGCAGAATTTCTAGACTTTTAAGCAACTTCTTTATTTTATTTATATCCTACACATCCAATAATTTGGTTTTCCTGTCTCAAAGTAGCATCAACAACAAGAAGTTTTTCTTAAGAATTGCTTTGGTGAATTAGCTCAGTGTGATAACTAAGAGCCTACTTTATAGAAAAACAATGATAATGAGAGATCTGGGCCTAGCATACACCTTTAATTGTGGAAACATTTGATTGACATGGAGGGTTAGATAAATAGGCAGACCAATCCAAGCCTCTGATGGAATATCAGAGTTCGGGAAAAATCCTAACGGCAGGTGACCTCAGCACATCTCTGAAGTAATTCCTGACTTGCCAAGCATTTTTGTGGTTTTGTGACTTTTTGCTCTGCATTTTTAAAAGTCTACCTTAGGCCCCTTGATTCATTTCTCCTTCAGTGCACGAGAGTTTTCTGATAACAGTGAAAGACTACAGAACCTTTAGTTCCGCTCTGTGTTGACCAGAACCATCACCATCAACACTAGGTCATACAATTCTGAAAGATGAGGAAGAGAACACGCCTGTGTCTTGACAAGTAGAGGTCTCCAAGCTCAGGTCTGCAAACCTCATCAATCACGAGGCTTGCCACCTGTACACCCGGAATCATCTGCCTTGTCTTGTAGCTGTGTGCATGCTTACTAACCCTCCAAGACTGTAGCACATTGAGAGGTGAGCTTCACCGATCGTCTTTGATCTGTTTCTAAATATATACAGCTTCCACTTCAGTAGTCGGTGTCTTGCTGGGCACCACTCAACAGATGTGAACAAAGGCTGTTTCTCAAATACGTGAAAGCGTCAATGTTCTTTTTGTTAATTTACTTTATTCATATACACCTCATATATATTTACCCGCTTAACATGCACAATTCATGCATATTCAGTAATGCACTGATCTGAACCACTTGTTGGCACAATCAATTTTAAAACATTTCTCACCCCAGAGAAACACCATACCCCTTCTGTTTTACCCGTCACCCTGAATTCCCTCATCTCTCAGCCCTGAGACACAAACCCCCATAGCCTCTGCCTGTGCAGATGTGCCTGTTAGAGACAGCTCCTATAATTGGAATGATGCTGCTTGAGATCAAACCGAGAGTAGGCTTGGACATACACATCCCTGTCTGCTACTTTGGTCGTTTTCATCTTTCACGACCCTACCATTCTACTAATGATTATGTTCTTTCTATCTGTTGCTCATGTGTTAAAAAAAAAAAAAAAGAGCAAAATCTAGTCACACTCTAGAGAATGGGTTGAGCCTTCCAACAGCAAGCCTGCTTCTCTCGGCTGGCCTTCGGAAAGGAAACCCAGCCTGTGTGCTATCACTGCCTTGACTTATGAACACAGAGAAGTGCGCACTTAGGGTCTTCAGGTTCTGCATTCCCTTCAGCTCCTTCACCGTAGCCTCAGTGTTTGTTAGCTCGTTGTGGTGCAACAGGAGAATATGCAAGGAAGGCAGGTTATGCAGGCCTACAAAACAAAAGGTTTTTAGATGAATTTTACTTTTTACATTGACAAATATAAATAAGAATCTCTTCATAGTAATTAGATGTTGTAACTAAGCAAGAGAATGCATCATAGCTGGTAAAAAAAAGTCAATGCCTATCAATGATATCCTGAGTTATGATTAAGTGTACAAAATAAAACCTGACTGGGATGTGGGCTATTGCGTCATTTCTTGCTACTGTTGCTGCTTCCGCCATTTTTCTGTGGCAATGATTTTGATGGTTTGAATGTCATGTTTGAGTTATATTCGTTCTCTTTGTTTGTTTATGCAATGTGTGTGTCTACATGTAAACCAGTGTTACTTTGAATTATAGTGCAAATCAAAGAATAATTTCTCATCCATTCAATGCACTCGTTTCAAATTGCTTAGCTAGTTGTAGAACGAGAAACCATATATTCATTTCATTTTTGTTCCCCTGAATTGCATATTCGAATTCATTTTTAATAAAAATGAAAGAGGGATGAATCTGTGTAATAATCAAAGTACGGTTAAATTGGAATGGTTTCTTCCTTACCAGTATAAGGGCTTATCATGGGTGGGTTAAAACATTTGACACTTTGGTTTTACGATTATTTCATAGCCAAGGGCTTGGTCCAGTAACCCATCATGTCTCCCAATCATGGCCTGTCATACATTTTTATACCTGGCTTGAAATTGTCAACATAGAGACGGTTATAAAATTAAGACAGTGCAAATAGGAACTTGACTGATAAAATCCCAGCCAATTAAAAAACTTTGAGGCAATGTATAGTTTTTATATTTATTCTTACTCCTAAATGTTGCTATACTTGGGTTCCTCAGTAGCTAGTTTGTATCCTACTATGCAGTAGAATGGTACTACTATAAAAAATACTCCTCTTAAGTTTTGAATAAGACACGTAATGTTGAACTAAAAAAAGTGGCCTAACATTTTTAAAAATTAAATGTAAATCATTTAAAACAGATATCATGTAATTTTAATAGACATGATAAGAGATTTTTTGTATGTTGTTAGCAATCATTACAGTTAAAAGTTATTATTTAATTAAAAATGTATTCAGTCAAGAAAGTTTTGAGACATACCTTCTATCTCAAATATTGCATTGTTGTTTAGATACAGTTCTGTCAGACAATAGTTTCTAGTCAAAAATGCTATCCCGTGTAGCTGAAAATGAAAAATGATATATATTATGTTTGTGATCGTAAGACACCATCGGTGTGGCCTTTAACAACCACTACTGTGGCCCTTTTGGACTGGGCTCCAAGCTGTACTGAACTCTTTCTAGTCGAGGCTGTGTGAACGAAAAGGTGTTTTCTCAACTTAACAGCAGAGCTTTCTGAGCATACCTGGGCCAAACTGTCGCCTGGCCTTCAGAGCCACTGTCACCTGGCCTTCAGAGCCGCTGTCGCCTGGCCTTCAGAGCCGCTGTCGCCTGGCCTTCAGAGCCGCTGTCGCCTGGCCTTCAGAGCCGCTGTCGCCTGGCCTTCAGAGCCGCTGTCGCCTGGCTCCAGATTCTTTTCCTAATAGTCTTTATCCAGTTGTTCTCTGGATGGTGTCACTGGACTTCCACACACCAAGCCTTCATCTATTACTATGAGCCGAGGCCTCTCTAAGATAATGCACAGCCACGTCTCTATCTGTGGGGACCATGGTTTCTCTTTGCCTCCACATCCTTCCTTCCTGGTACATTTCTGACCATGGGTCAGAATCAGATCCAGGTCAGCAAAACATTCCAAACTATGCCATAGTGCATTGACACAATTCTGGAGATTTTCTGAAATCATTCTTGGTCTTCCTGCATCCCCCAACTCTTTCATTACTGCAGTTTTTGCTGTCTTTCGTGTTTCTCTGGCCATCTCTCTGGTCCAGAACTTGCTAGTAATGTTCTAATGCTACACTTTCTTCTTGCACTGTTCTAGAGCACATCTCTTCTGCTGTTCCAATATCCTTTGCACCCACAGAAGCAAAGGCCTCGTGACCTACAGAAAGGTTGCAGCTCTGCTAAGGAGGGTTGTGTTAACCGCTCTGCACACCACAGCCACAGCTAGAGCACTGGGCACAGTGTGGCCCTCCTCCTTCTCTTCTTTTGTTCTTGATTGTTTTCTCCTAGGCTTTATTCCGTGCATATGAGTGCATGTGTGGAGGAGAGAGGACAACTTGCAGAAGCTGCTTCTCTCCTTCCACAATGTGGGTCCTGGGAATTGAGCTCAGGTCTTCAAGCTTAGCGACAGGAGCCTTTACCCTCTGAGCCACCGCACTGGCCCCAACTCCATAATCTCATTTGAATATGCTGAGACACAGTAAAGCACAGGACAGGGGAAGACACCTTCTAAGAGTGGCAGATAATTAAATTGAAGAGCGTTTGCTTTACTGCTCCATGTAGGACTACGCTATATATATAAAATGCTAGGGGGAGGGGTCTCCTGAAATAATGACTGATCAAATTTTACATGATTTTTAAATATAGAAAAACTTGCTCACGAGTATAAACTTATTTTCCTAAAGCTAGAACCTGTTATCGTTCGTGAGACAGACCTGTTTGACCTTTGCATGAAAAGCCAGCTCTATAGATGCCAACCCCACCGTCTCGGAGCACTTACTGAAAGTCCATGTCCCTCTCGTAGTTCAGAAAAGCCATTTTAGGTTGCATCCGAAGGGTGAAGGCTGCTTTGACAAATTGTCTTCAACTTCTTTTATTAGTAGCACTCACAATTTATGATGCCGTAATAGGCTCATACGAGGCTCATCTTGTTTCCAAATCATGAGAGCATTCGCTCAGCACAGCTAGTGCTGATGCTGCCACAGTGTCACAAAAGCCAGACAGAAGCATGACTTCCCCGGGTAGGAAGAACCATACCAAGTAGGGAAGGACGCCTCCCTTGAAATCCTGTCCCTTTGTGCTTTCTCTCCTGGCATCCGGCAGGAATCCACTGCCTTCTGTCCTGTCCCTTTACCGTGGCCTGCTCTAAGAATAACCACCAGCATGGGAAACTCAGCAGAGCTAACTGTGTTTTTCAGTCACTTGCCCAACACACATTTACAACCCTTGCTGAAGAGTTGGGGCTCCTTTCTCTTGCATTATTAATCCACATGAGAAGAATGTTGTCGATCCTGACAGTGTCACCTCAGTTGTAGAATCCTAGTTTTCCAGGATACTCACATTTATGGGTCATGATTATTGGGATATAAAGATTCTTCTGTATGTTCATGATGGAAAGAAGGCCAGATGAGGATGACTCTGGGAAGCCATTCAATGACACAGACCAGGAGAGTGTTCTCATCCAATTTAATGTCAGAAAGAAAATATCCAGATCAAACTGTGTATTTCGGCAGGAGATAAGTCAGGAGGGCATTATTGTAATTCAGGAGTACATATAAGATCCCAAAGTAAGCTAATGGGGATGGAAGAAAATGAGATGGTTCCAAGGTATGATTCACATAATTTAAACGATATGGAAACTTAGCAGGTTGTTAAAACCAAAAACAGAATGAGAAGATTATGGTACTCAAGACAGTATTAAAAAGAAAACACTAACACAGCTACCCATTATAAACCTGCACTTTTCTTTCTAAAGAAGATCTTATGGTGGTAAAATTTATATTTAGTGCAACATTCACAATCATAGACCTTAATTCAAAGTTTGGAATTGTGTGTGTGTGTGTGTGTGTGTGTGTGTGTGTGTGTGTGTGTGTATTACATTATAGCAAGTAATTTCCTTTGTTTATTCAACCATCATTATTAACTCATATGAGTGAGCTCCACATGTCAAGTACTTTGGTATGGAAAGTCATTCTATGTGTTGCTTTTATTGGTTAATGAATAACCAGTATCTTAGCAGAACAGAGCTAAGCAGGAAAACTAAACTGAATGCTGGGAGAAAGAAGGCAGGTCAGTGAGAAGCCATGTAGTCGCTGGGACAGATTCCTGTGCTGGAGCCCACCAAAACCTGGCCACGACCTCGTGGTGATGCACAGATTAATGGAGATGGATTAGTAAGCCATTGGCCAAACAGTATTGCAATTAATACAGATTTCCATGTGATCATTTCAGGAGTCTGGGCAGCTGGTAAACAAACGAGCAGTCTTTTGCCAACAGTACTTTTGGAAGCCGCTGGGGAAAATGAAGACCAGTATGAATCAGAAAAACGAAGCAAGCACACTCTAGAACAGTAGTTCTAGAGCCAGGGTGCAGCATCTTTGCTACTGCTGGCCATTCAGAGCAGATCATTCTTGGCTTGTTCTGGCATGGGGCCACCTGAACACAGAAGTACACACAGTAGCATTCCTAGCCCATAACTAGTAGATGCCAGTAGCACATACTTAGCAATGTGATAATAAAACCTCTCTAAAACAACGTCAAAGATCTCAAGTGGGGAAATAAACAGCTTAGAGTTGAGGGCTGATGACTTAGGGGCACGGAGATGGAAGAAATAGGACATGGGGCCTGAGAGGCAGCTCCATAATAGTTAAGAGCACTTAAGTGTCATTGCAGAGGATCTGGGTTTGGTTCCCAGCACCTACGCAGTGGCTCACAACTGCTTGTAAATCCAATCCCATAGGATCCGACGCCCTCTTCAGATATTTGCAAGTTGATGCACACGTGTGGTGTATACACACGCACTCAGGCACAGACATAAACATGAAATAAAACAGATCTTTCAAAGGGAGGACACTCATTGTTTATTACAGGTGAGGCATTAAGCTAGATGTTTTTACAGATATTTCTCAGTGTGATCCTTAAGAAAGGATCATATTGTTTATTTATGTTATTTATTTTTTTCTACCATCTACTTGGGAGGAAACTAAAGCTCAGAAAAATTGGACAACTTTCTGAAGGTACAGAGAGTGTAAATAGCAAAGTCAAGATTCAAGTCTTAAACTTGACTGATGCCACCGTCAAACGCTGGCAAGTGTCACACTCTTTAACTCGGGGGTCCCTCTGTATAAATGACCTATGAGTCATTCATTTGAAAATTAGGCTGAGTCATGAAACATATTCTATAAATTAACTTATTTCTTACAATTTAGCCATCACCTCCCCAAATGTCTAAATGTGTCTCAAAATACTTGACCTGAAATGTAAAGAAAAATGAAAATGTGGAATTCTCTCCTTCATGCGTATATAACAATGTAGAGTCTGGCTTCAAGAACGATGTGTGATTGTAAAACAAGACCGCAAGACTCTTGGCTTGTCAGGCAATCTCAAAATCATACACGCAATCAAAACTCTTAGTAGATCAGATTGGGAGGGATGGACCTCAATACAATATGTCTTTGATGAACTCACAACAGCTCCAGATGTGAAAAGCTCAAAGCTTGTTGGCAAAGATAAACGACCCATGCTCTTACCACTTCCTACACACTAATAAAAGCCCTAGACTAAAAGGGCCCCTTCCTAGGAGAGGCAGGAATGAAGTCATCTTTAGATGCTGATGACAGGATCGTAAATGTAGAAGACCACCCCTAGCAAAACATTGCTAAAATGGTCTAGTATGTACATGTGCAAAGGTGTCATACTGAAAACCAGCATTATGTATAGTTAATACATACTGATAAAACATTTATAAAGCCTATTATGACTGATCAATGGATTTAAATAAAGTTATAGGACACAAAATAAGCACACACACTTAGTTGCACTTCTGGATGTTAATAAGGCTAGGGATGTGGTTCAGTAGTAGAATATTTGCCTGGCAACCCCCAGCACTACAGGAAAATGGGATGAAAACCAACATCTAGGTAACAATAAGAAGTTATTGTTAACTCCCAGAGGGAGATTAAGAAGATAATAGTACCCATAGTAGTTATAACAATAAAAGTATTTATATGTTCATTTATTCAAAGAGGGAAAATAACCTTTTTACTGGAAACTGTAGAAAAAAATAAACAAGTAGAAAGACATCCCTTGTCCATGACTTAGAATTAACCATGCCACCCAAAACACTGCAATTTCTATCAATTTCCCAATGACACTTTTTAAAAAGAAAGAAAAATAGCCTTAAATTCACATGTACCCACAAAAGGCCCCAAATAACCGAAATTCCTTGAACAAACACAATAAAGCTGGGTCCATTCTACTCCCTGATTCTAAAACAGCACAGCAGGCAACGGCCAACATAAAATGAGAAACTCTAAACAATAAAGGCACCCTAGAAACAGGCACACAGATTTATGTCAATTGATACTTTAAATTAATTTTTATTTTATGTGTATGGATTTCTGCCCGCGTGTATGCCTATACACCACCTGCATGCAGTGCCCTAGAGTCCAAAAGACCATCAGATCTCCTAGACCTGGAGTCACAGATGGTTGTGAGCCACCATGTGGGTGCTGAGAATCTGACTCTGGCACTCTGGAAGAGAAGCCTCTGCTCCTAACTGCTGAGCCCTCTCTCTGGCTTCCCAGATGATTATTGAGATGGTACCAAGAACATACACGGGCAAAAGGTTGTCCCCTCTGTGAATGTTTTTGGAAAAACTGGTTGCTCACATGTGGAAGAATGAGACTGGATCCCTCATCTCAAACTGTATGCAAAATATTATCTCATACTAAACTAAAGACTTAGAAGATCTGAAGATAAAACGACTATAAGAAAACAAAAAAAAATCAACATACATTGATCTGGCCATGAATTTTTGGTATAATCCTCTAAGCACAGGTAATAGGCAGAGAAATAGACAAGTGACAGGGCAATATACTACAAAGTTCCACTACAACCAAAGAAATAAGAACAACTTGAAGAAACAGCCCACAGAATGAAAGAAGAAGGATCAATAGGTAAAACATATTAGAAACCTCAAAGAAAACAAAACAAAGAAAAACTACAGCAGGTAAACAACTGGATTGAAAGCGGTTAAAGGAGAGTGGTTCTGGGGTGCCGAGGCCAGCAGAGCCCTGCAAGAGTCAGCTGCTCGCTGATTCTCCTCCACTGCCTGCGTTCTCGGGAGGCAGCGGCTCAGAATGTCCAGGATGGGGTGTGGGTGTGGTGGATGCCAAGAACGAGAACCGCTATTGGCTGAGCATAACTATATGACTGCGGAAGAGTGCTGCCTTGCCAACGATGGGCAGGGCCCGTTTTACTCCTAGTGTCTCCTCAACCCACCTCTGCATAGACAGATTCACTGCAGACCAGCTCAGCCGGCTCAGCTCTCGCATCCCAGAGCTACCACCCTACAAGTTTATAGATAGATTACTCTGTCCTCGCCTGGTCCTGGAGCTGAAAAAAAAACCGCAATTTACCTAACAGTGTGCACAGCTGGACCAGAGTCTCATTACTACAAACACGCGCAGCAGGTGTTTGGTGGAGAAAAATGAACAAAGGACCTGGCTAGACATTTATGAAAAATGGACCATACACATGGCTAACAGGTACATATACAAATATTCTCTCGTAGCTGGGCCACCACCAGTGGCACACACCTTTAATCCCAGCACTCAGGAGGCAGAGGCAGGGGGATCTCTGTGAGTTCGAGGCCAGCCTGGTCTATAAGAGCTAGTTCCAGGACAGGCTCCAAAGCTACAGAGAAACCCTGTCTCGAAAAAAAAAAAAAGCTCTCATGATTAGGGAAATACCAACTAAAACTACGCTATTATATCACCTCATATGTCAGAATGACTTTTCATGAAAAAAAAGATGAATGATAAATGTTCATAACGATATGCAGAAGACGGAAAGAGGGGTTCTTGTACATCGGTGGGAAAATAAATTAGTAATTGCCATGAAAAATGGTATAGACTTTCCTTAATGAACTAGAATAAAGCTACTGCATCCACCGGACACAAACTCCACTGCTTAATGGCTGAGCTGCCGCCGGCAATAGGAATGAAGAATTTGTAGGTTCCTGTAAGGAAAAGCTGGGGTCTGAGGATGAGGGCAGGCATTGCCTCTTACACACTGAAGGAGGAATCTAGCGGGATGGGGACTCGCTAGCAGGGGGAAACTGCTGTTTATTCCACGCTGAAGGAGGAGGCAGCGTAGCGAATCTGGGGTATCTGTAGACGCGTGCTCACAGGCTGAACTTGGGCAGGAGGAGGAAGCTGTGGGGCTCCTTTCTGCGCACTGTCAACATCCTAACTCTAACCCGGGGACACCTTGCCATTCCCCTGTGCCTGACCTGGGGAGAGTCTCGCCATTCCCATGGGTCAGAGGCTCTAGGGTCCTTGGCATGGTCCTGCGCATGTCAATAAGACACGTTCACTCAGGACACACCCCGTTCCATAAGATATTTCCAAGGGAGTCGAGCCCTGTGAGCAAGAGCTGTGCCCCGTCTCTACTGCAGGATTCCTCACAATGGTCCAGATATGAAATCACACTACTAATGGATGGGTGGACAAAGGATGGGATACTAATCAGTCTTTAAAAGGAAAGGAAACCTGTTATTTTGACAACACGGAGGAGCCTAGAAGCCTTTATTCTAAGTAAAGCAAGCCCGGCGCAGAAAGGCGAGTGTCCCATGATCATGCGTAAGTGTGGGTAATTTACACAAGTTGGCGAAGCAGAATGAAGAGAGATGGTTATGTAGAGACTGAGGAGGGAGGGAATCAGGGCTTAGTGATCAAAGGTTACTATGTTTCAGAACAGACTATCAATGGGCAATCACAGTGTACTACATGTATATTTCATAATAATAGTTTTAAATGCTTCACATTAAAATGACAGGTGACTAAGATGATGACTGTATTAAATGAACATGATTTCATGAAGTAGTATACATATATAAAAATATCACATAGTATTCCAGAGCTGATAGTGAATGTATAGAGAACTAAGCAAACATCCTATTCTGTGTGTTTCTAGTCTGTCAGTAGGCACCTAACTGTCCTGCCACACAGAGACTGGAGGTTTATTCTACAGAAGAGAACAGACCAGCACAGACCAGAGCAGACCAGAGCAGAGCAGACCAGAGAAGACCAAAGCAGACCAGACTGAAATGGAATGGAACAGAATGCAACAGAACAAAACAAAGGAAAAGTGTGGAATCAAACAGAGCAGGGCAGAGAGTTCCAAGGCCGTTAAACAAGAGACACCAGGCAGAGCTAAAGGTAGGTAATTCTGAGCCTGAGGATTATGCTCCTTGAGTACAAGTTGCAGCTCATTTTCTCCCGCTTGAATTTCAAAGCCCTGATGCTCTAATTCTTTCCCTTGGGGCAGAGGATTGCCAAAGGCTTTCCTGAGGACTCTGACTTTAGGAGGAGAGACCATGAGTCACAATACCAGCGGTCCCTTAAATTTTGTCCTGGAGACAACCGTACAGTGAGGTTTGCATTGACAAGTCACAACCACACATATTTACACTTCCAATCAGCATTTAGACTTTTACCAATTTTCTTTATTTGGGATACGGTCTTGTTATACAGCTCTGGCTAGCCTGGAACTTGCTATGTAGATCTCAAACGCATGGAGATTCACCTGCCTCCCTATCTCCCTCTGCCTTCTGGCTGCTAGGATTAAAGGTATGCACTGTTATGCACAGCTAGATTTTCATTTTAAATATTTTAAATTTTTTCTGTGTGTTTGAGTGTGTGTGCACATATTTTATTTATATGCACCTTGGGCATGCAGATGCCCAATGGAGGCCACAAAAGGGTGCTGGATGCCTTGTACCTGGAATTCCAGGCAGTTGTAAGCTGTGAAATGTGGGTACTTGGAACTGAGCATGGGTCCCCTACCAGAGCAATGAGTGCTCTTACGCACTGGGCATCTCTCCAGTCCTTAGGCTTTCATCTTCAATACAGCTTGTAAAGTTCTGACATAACACAGATATCAAAAGAAATACACACAAATAAGACTGACTTAGAGATAATAATATTATTATTAAAAACAGCAGCAACAACCCCACCATCATTACCATGCTGGAAGATATTAGAGGGGACTTTTGCCTTTGAAACAAAGAAATCATAAAATGGTATCTCCATAAGACTAAGATGCCCGGAGGATTAAGGCACTTGCTGCTAAGCCTGACACAGTGGAAGGAGAGACCCAACTCTTGCAAGGTATCCTCTGACCTCCGCATGTACCGTGGCACAGGTGTGCCTTCTCTACCCCCAATTGCCTCACACCTTTTTAGGACAAATCTTTATAAAAGTTGAAAAATGTTGTCAAGGACATGGAGGAGCTGGATCTGGTACACCGTGTTGGGAATGTCAGAAGTGTGATGCCTATGGAGGGCGTTCCTGCAGTCTGATCGGCAACCTCACTCTGTGTGTATCCAAAAGAATGAAATCAGGGTGCCAAAGAGTTATCCTGCACCCCCACATTCACTGCTGCATGATTCAAAGTAGCCCAGGGGTGAAAAACAACTCAAATGCTCACTGACAGGGAAAGAGATTACAGAAAATCAGCAGTTTACATAAAATGGAACATTAGTCTTCGAATATGCAGAAATCCTCCAATGTGGCATGTCTGAACTTGGAAGAAACCATGCTAAGCGAAAGAAGACAATCCTGAAAGGATGGAGGCAGTAAAATTTTACCCATGAAGTTTCTAAAAGAGCCAGTCTCCTAGAAGCAGAAAGTAAAGATGGATGATTGTGGCCTGGAGGAAGGGAAATAGGAATGTCACTGATCAGTCTGCATAAGTTAGAGCTGGAAGCAAATTCCAGAACTCTGATAGGAAATATGGTCCTTGTAGCTACCGATGTGGCAGTGTAATTTTAATATTTGTAAATCTCATGTTAAGTATTCTTTCCCCCCAAACAAGCAAGCACAGCCCACGGGAGCTTTTGGAATCTCGAGTGAGGTACTTGGTTGTGACAATGGTTTTGTAGATGCATGTATTTGTTCAAAGTTTTTTGAGTCGTACATTCCAAGTGTATACAGTTGTTTGTGCATCAGTTGTACCTTCATAAAAATGTTAGAAATCTGGGCTGGAGAGACAGCTCAGTGTTAAGATTCCTTACTGCTCTTGCAGAGGACTGGAGTTTGGTTCTGAGCTCCCACATCTGACAGCTCACAACTGCCTCCTATAACTCCATCTCTGCTGGCCTCAGCCAACACCTGCACACATGGATGCATACACATACACACATAAAACTAAAGTGAATCTATAGAGAACAAAATTTAAATGTTAAAACATATAGTAATTATGTAAGGGTAATACAAAAGTTTTGCATTTTACATAAAACATACATAAATATATAGTTTTACTGGATTACATATAAAAATTAAACATTTAAAGGCTGGGTATGTTGTTCAGAGAGTAGAACATTTGCCTTATGTGTATAAAACACTAAGTTTTTAGGAATAGCATTACTTAAACTTGGGTAATGTAATGGGGGTGTGTGCTACATGAGACCTTGATCTTAAGAAAAAAATATGAACAAAAACCAAACATTTAGATAAAAAGAGCCTTGAAGATTGAAAGTTTGAAAGCGGCCTCTCAGAACATGGTGGGAGCGTGGGAAAGAAAGTCGAAGGGCTGCAGGACGGACAGCAAAGCGTGGAGACTAAAATTAGGAACCTGAGAGGAAACTGCAAGAACGCTGAGCTACGTTCAGCAGTTAGGTGTGTGCATGTGTCATGTGTGTGTGTGTGTGTGTGTGTGTTTATTATGTGTCTGTATATGTCTGCTTGCATCTGTGTGTATGTGTGTTTCTGTTTATTTTCCAGAAAGAGAACAATGTGCATAGATGAAAAAGGAATGAAAATACTTAAGAAAACATTTCCAAATCAAAAGACAGGAGATGCTGGGATTGAAATGTTGTCAAGCTCAGTACAGCAGATGAAGACGGGGGCATTACCACCACAGCTTTCTTTCTGCTGCTGTGATAAAGCGCCCTGACGAATACCAACTTAGGGCAGAGAGAGGTCACTTTAACCATCACAGCAGGGAAGTTGAGGTACTGAGGAAAGCCGATGGGTCACATTACCTCCATGGTGAAGAGCACAGACAAGTGAATGCATGCACGCTTAACATTCGACTCACTTTCTCTACTCGAATACAATTCAGTGCCCAAACCCAGGCATTGGTGTTGAGTACCAGGGTCCAGGTCTTCCTGTAACAACACAATCAGTGCAATCCCCCACAGACCAACCTTTTCAGGTGATTCTAGATTGGGTCGAATTGAAAACTAAAACTAACCATCATACTTATCAATACTGGCGAAATAAGCCAGGAATCTTGTTTCACATATGAGGCCTGGACATGCACAATCACAGGCATTTACAGTAAGAAAACACGTCTGACCTTCAACCCTTATCCAGGAATACAGTGGAGGAAAAAGGAGGACATGCCCTCCAGGAGATAGGAGGAGATCGTAGGGTTTCCTTAGGGTGGTTGTGAAGGTGGACAGGAGCTGCAGAGACCTATGGGTCAATCAGCCAGAGCACTTCCAAGGGGCCTGGGCAAGCTTAAGACAACGGGAAGAACTAGATGCATTCAGGTTTGTTCAGTTGACAAGCGTTTGGATTGAGCAAGTAGTAACAGCGTTTAAAAGGTATGTTAGTTTGCTAGAGCAGATCAGGGAATGGTTGGTTGAAATAGAAAAGAAAATCCTTCCCGGTTGGAGAGGCGATGTCTGTGGCTGAGGAGCGGGTGGGAGTGGTTTTAGCTCTTGGGCCCCTCCTGGCTTGTAGGGGCCGTCTTCCTCCAGTCCTCACAGGGGCTTCCCCCTCTGCATACGAAGCATCTCTTTGTGAGTCTTAATCTTCTCTTTTATAAAATTGCCAGCCATATTGGATTAGGGCCCACCCTTAATACCCCATTTAACTTAATTACTTCTAAATGCCCTATCTCCAATACACTCATTCACGCAGGATCAGGGATCAGGACTTCTCCATATGAATACAGGGAGACACAATTCAGCCCTAAAGGGGGAAAATCAAACAAATAAGAACTCCAGGGAATCAGAAGCACAATAAAGGAAAACTGGAGTATAATACATGGTTTAGCTCTGAAAAGCATACTTTGTCTTAACAATATAATGAGCGAATATTGATTTAACTGAAATTACAGTACAACCACATCAGGAGACCAGGAAGTGGGGAGTATGTATGTGTGTGGCATAAGTGGGGCAAGAAAGAGAAGGAACCAAACCCTCACGTTCCTTAGTGGGAGCAAATAGCTGCTGTGCAAAGGAGAAGGGACAAGAAATAGCAATGCCGACCAGCGTGGGTTTGGCAGAAGTGCCGGCAGTGGCGAAGTATCACGGAGAAGAACTAAAAGGCGCACACCTGAGGACAGCAGGTGGGGCAGGCTGCTGGTCCGGCTGCTAACTCGCAGAACTACCTAATCCTGTAAACTTTTGCTCTATGAGTACGTAGTGGATTTAAAATAAAGTCTGCTCAAAGGGGCAGAAGGCTGCCTCAGGATTTGGTCGCGACTGCACGCGTGTTTTCATTAGTGCCCCTTCTACCCCTCAGCTTTCATTGTCCTGGCGAACTCTGAAGCAGTCAAGGACACAGCACCTTGCAGGAGCTGCTCCAAAAGGATTCTGGAGTCTGATAAACACTGACAGAGCGAAGCTCTCCCAAGCCTTCGGTTCAGTATCCAGCCATGAAATAGTTGCTCTTTCTGGGGTATTCTCTCGGGAATTTTTATTTCTTTCATTTCTGTTCCTTTAATTTTTTTATCTAATAAAACTTGAAAGATACCATAATTTCTCAGAATCGAGCCTCCTCTACATAATTCCAAGGCTTCCTTATTAAGTAATTCTTCATAGAAATTAGAGTGTACTTTCTGTCAGACAAAATACTCTCTTTCCCAGATTTCCTGCAGGTAGGCATGGACAGGATCCAGACCAAGCCATTACAGATAGCCACCCTGTACTTCAATCAGTAAACAGCAAGACAAAATATTGAATTAACTATTACAGCAGCAGAGATGAGACCATGCTGCCCATAGCAGTGAGTGTGGTGGCAGTGTGGACAAAGTCTGTGTAGAGTGGTCGGTGCTACTGACACCGACAGTGCAAGAAGCACG
The DNA here is from genome assembly GCA_004026605.1 of Ondatra zibethicus. Classification (NCBI taxonomy): domain Eukaryota; kingdom Metazoa; phylum Chordata; class Mammalia; order Rodentia; family Cricetidae; genus Ondatra; species Ondatra zibethicus. The sequence goes on along the minus strand of PVIU01002159.1, from coordinate 132,127 downwards.
GACTTGTGCGGCTCTGTTTGCAGAAATCACTCTCCAATCTGGTTCTTAATTTTCTTCATGGTTGCATTTGATCCTGAGAATTTTCTGAAGTTTATTTCTAAACTTCATAATATCCACCATCTTTTCAATAAGTACTTTTCCTGCTTAAATCAGGAGGATAATATTTCAGTTCACTTGCATTGGTGACCATGTGAAGAAAAATCCCTAACCGTGAAGTCTAATAAATAGGAACTAAGACATCAAATTAACAAAAGGAAAATGTTGAGGAAAATATCCCTGACTTACTTTCCTCAAGTTTATAATTGATGACCAAGACATGTCATTTGTGAGACACTGACAAATTGGAATTTTGCATTTATGGGAAAATTCTAAGGTTTTAATCTACTCATCCTTCCAAAAAGCAGGCAATGCCAGGCTGCTGAAATCTATTGGCAAGGCAGCAAGGAAAAATAAACAAAAGACCCTGACTTTGTTGTAGTAGTAGAAGAAGATTGGATAAATAAACACGCACGCACAATACATAAATTGTACATTATAGAGTAAGTGGATAAATGTTGTGGGAAAAGGCCTGAAGATGGAGAAGAGGGGGTTTTGTTGTTGGGAGAGTTGGCTTCCAAGGAGGGATGCTTGGAAAGGCTCTGTGAAGGAGGCAGAGAGAAGGCTAGCATGTGTCAGACCAGGGCTAGATAGACAGACAGGATGGGGCCTGGAACTGGACCGGAGTTCCAGGGCCAAGCGATAGCCAGGACCTCCTTGTGCAGTATGGCTTCTGCTCCCTTGAGAACTTAGCCGGAAGTGACAAGCAGCACCGTCCAATCTGGATTTGAGCAGAGGCTTGGACCTGTTTGCACTTAGGTTTCCAGGGGCCTTTTTTGCTGCTGTTGTTTTGCTTGTTTTTGTTTTTTTGTCCGATTGAGTGATTCTTAGTAGTGGGGGCTATTCCCCCCTTGCTCCCAAGGGGTAACTGGGTATGTGAAAATAGTTTTGGTTGTAATTCGTGGCAGGGAATGTCCTAAAAACCAATGCACAGAGGCCATGGATGCTGTTTAATGAAGATGGCCAACTTCACCATCAAGAGTCACCTAGCTCAGAAAATCAGCATGGCTGAGAAACCCTGGGAGCAAGGAATCCCAGACCAGAGGCTAAACAACGTGGTGACGGTCTCAGAAACTCTACATTCATGAGCAAACCAACTTATTTATGTTCTAATGTTGAAATACCAGTATTTCTTAAAGTAGAATTTTAAGTATTAGTCAGAGAAGAATCTTTTTAAAATTTAATTATTTAAATTATTTTTAAGTCATCATTCAGTTACCCGCAAATGCCATGATTTTGCTTTTCTTTGTGGCTGTATAAAGCTTCATTCTGCAAATATATCACATTCTTTTTCCATTCATTGGTTGACTTCCATGGTGGCTGCATAGGTTGCATTCACGCGAGCACTGATTGAGTTCCCCTTTCCCAATATCCTTACTAGCATTTCCCCTCGTATGTTTTCCTAATGATAGCCATTCTTACTAGAGTGCGGGAGAATCTTACAGAAACTTAAATTTGAGTTTTGTTTGAGAGAAATTTAATAATATAAAATATAGGAGGAAAATGAATTAAAAACTAATATTCACCCTAGGTTCCTAAATTCATTTCTACAGTGTTTCTGCCTAATGAATTAAAACAGTATGTTCATTTTATCCAGGCTTAAAACATATAAACTTAAAAGAAATTAAATTTGTGTCAGGCAGTGGTGGTGCACATCTTTAATCCCAGCACTCGGGAGGCAGAGGCAGGTGGAGCTCTGTAAGTTCGAGGCCAGCCTGTTCTACAAGAGCTAGTTCCAGGACAGTCTCCAAAAACTACAGAGAAACCCTGTTTCAAAAAACCAAAATAAATAAACAAACAAACAAATAAATATTTTCACTTACCCCCCTCTTATTTGGAAATTACTGAAATTTTATGTAAGCAGTTTCAAAAAATAAGTTATAGTTCTTTCTTTAAAAATGGAGCGATGACGCTGCAGTTCTGAGCTCTGACTACTCTTCCAGAGGACCTGGGTTTGGTTCCCAGCTCCCTTGTGGTGGCTCCCAGCATCTACAACTCCAGTTCCAGAGGATCTGATGCCCTGCACGCATATGGTACAAATATACATGTAGGCAACTGACACATGTAGTACATCTGTACATGTTGCAACTGCATGCATGTGATACACCGGTACATGTTGCAACTGCATGCATGCGGCACATTTGTACATGTAGGCAAAGGACACAAATATGTAAAACAACCCCTGCAAAAAGTAAAGACTAGGTACATAATGCTCGTCTCCATGATTTCACAGCAGTACATTGAGCTTTATGTCGGTTATTTGTGTTGATTTTCTTTTTTATGTTTTAAACATTTAGCAAAATGTAAGTCAACAAAGTTGACAAAAGTAGTGTAGTTAATGTCCTGAGGCAAGAGAAATTCTTCATAAAAGCATACATTATGTGGGACTCGTACGGTTTATTTTATTAGTAGCTCTTACATTCAAGGAGGGAGGGGTTCTTGTAATTATTTTCTGGAAAAGGCGAGGTGCTTCCAAATGGGTAATTGCATATACCCAAACTTATTGCCAAATAAATCTGAGGGACATCTCCCAAATTTCTGTGATCTGGGTACCTACTTAATATCAATCAATAGAAAACTCATGTTAGCTTAGCTCATTCACCAGTCCCAAGAGCAGTTAAAACGTGTCGGGAGGTTTGACCTTTCCACGTAACACAAGCTAAGCCATCATGTGTTTCTTCAAGAAAAAGCAAGTGATTTTAAAAAGAACGCAGTCCACTGCACATAACAAAAATAGAAGAAAAGGCCTCAGTCTCTCCCTGTAATCCGCCCTGTCTCACCCTCTTAAAAAGAAAGAAATGTCAACAGGCATGGAACACATTTCCCTCGGCACATTGCCTCTGTGGGACCACTGTATGAAGATGCAGCGGGTGGCTGGAGTTCGGACAATCCCAGCTCACAGAGAGCCAAGAAACATCACAAAGTCCCTAATCATGTCTCTCCCCTTAGACATAGTGCAACATTTGTGCATGTCTGCCTTTCAAAACAGACTGCCACCAGGGACCACACTGCAAACAAGGATGAGTCACTGTTGCCATGCCTGGAGATTTCCATCTTGTTTTAATCAGAGGTCGTGTGCTATGACCCAGGATAAGTTCTGGCAGGGTGCTTAGGAGAGTTTTGAATTTTAATACCCTTAAGTGGTACATCTACTTTCCATTTCGGTTGTTCGCTGCCGGAGCCTTGGAGGTATTTCTATGTTTTTCCTCCAAGAAATTACTTCAAGATTAAGAGACAGACTGATGCTTACAGTTAATACTGAAAGCAATTTCATTTTCCATTTCCACCCAGTTGGTTAAAAAAAAAAAGTCAATGACATACTGAAATGTTTTCATAAACATAGCTGTTTAAACAGCCAGTGTTGTGAATATGGACTTCTGCACAAAGGCAGCTCACTGTCGGGAAAAGATTACCATCCTTTTGACTGCTGGTGTTTGGAAATCTAAATTAAAAATGCTAAGATTGAGATATCAGTGGATAATGAACAAAAGCCTGGTTGTTGGAAAGCCACACGTAAGGCTGAAAACCATCTTCTGACTAGTTAACTGTAATTGCTTTTTGGAATGGAGTGTTAGTTGATTCTGCTCTTTAGCTTGGAAGGAGCTGGGAATGCCACACTGAGGACATTCCTACGAGGGCAGGGTGGTAGCACTTAATTCTAAACCACAGCCTCTAACGGAAGCTTTGTAGATCGCATTTCTGACCTGGAGAATTATTCCCTGAAGTTAGAGACATGCCTGTTTGCTGCCCGATGCTTTCTGATGAAGCTAAATTCATTTCACTAACAACTGGGCTCACTGACACCTTTTCCTTTGGCCAAAAGACAAAGGCCTGTGCATCTGGGGCATTGAGTACGAGAGCACATGGAGAAGGCTGGTCTGGTCAGAGTTCCCAATGTAAAACAAGAGGAAAGCATACGGAACATATTTTAATGATTTCCTGAACAGGACTCTAATAGCTCTAGAAATATTAGCAAGAATTTACAGACAGGATGAAAAATAAGAGATGCTCTGTGAGTAAAAGAAACAACCACAGAGCTAAAGATAGACCGGAGTAAGAGAAAACTCTCGCCAGCTATTCAGCAGCCAATACACAAAACACAGAACCTGAAAAAAGCTAAACACCAGAAAGGGCAAATAATCTAATCCACAAATGCTTCCACCAGGAAACCCAGCCAGCCACAATATACCATGCTATATTGATCAAAAAATGAAAACAAATAATACCAATAGAGATATACCTAAGCTTACCTTGACACTATTCACAGCAGATGAATAGATAAGTAAAATGTTTGTGTACACACACACACATCACTATGGTCACACTAATTCCAAGTAAAATGTTTTGAAATATGATTACAATAAAATCCTCAACAAGGAGATATAAATTTCATCTCATCAAGGCAGGGTACATGTGTCTGTTTCTGGACCCATGCATGTGCATGTGTGCGCAAGGTGTGTTTGTGTGTGTGCATGCACACAGGTATGTGTTTGCCTGTCTTTATTCTGTTTGTAAAGGAAGAGCAATATATGAAAATATTTCATTAATGAAGTTGGTCTAAGACATTGACCAAATGGACTGTAAGATTTTGTGTTACTCGGTAAGGAGTGATGTGGCTTCCCAAACTTTCTTTCATAGAACTTGGGAGGCAAAAATAAAACTGTGACCTGATAGACTCTCATATGTTGTTTTATTCAATATATCAGATGTGCAGATGTCTGATAAATAGGTCCCTGGTATCTCTGAGCCATGTATACATATATTGGCGTGTGTGTTTCTTATTTGAGATTTACAAATAATACTTAATATTCTAAATATTAGCTCCATTAAATTAAGCATAAAGTTAAGACATTTAAGTAACTTAAAGATAAAACATAACATTACCTTATTATGGTGAAGCCATAAATATTTTAAATTTTTAAATCTAGAAAGATCAATAACCTCTGTCAGTTCCCTGGAAAGAAATAAAAACACATGAATATTAGCAACAATTCATTTGCTTTCAGGTAAGGCTGGCCATATTGCTAGTATGGCTTGGGAGGGACCAGTAAGGCCTCCCTATCCTTCCAGAATCATTGGCATACTTACCTTCTCATTTCAAAAGTCCATCATTTGAATTAAGCTTGTGTTGCCAATAAAGTTCATTAGCTGTAATTATGGCAGTTCATTTTTAAAATATTTTTGGGGAATTGGGAAGGGAGAAAAAATGAAGGGAACACTGGACATTGGTCCTGTTGTAGTGAGACATCATCTAGGAGATGAAGATGGTCAGACACTTGGAGACAAGGGCTGAGGAGGGGGCTTTGTGGCTCACTCATCTCCTGGTGACTACATTACCCACCCATCTTGAACTGTTGGGCCTCTTGACCATCCAGGTAGCCTTGGTTACCATGGTTGATGTGCTCACACAACAGATGTGGACTGGGCAGATGATCTATCAACAGAGGTGGCATCTCTGAGGAGAGGTGGCCATTTGGGGGCTCGTAGGTCGCTCTTGAGTTCTTAGAGTAGAAAGTTTGGCTATCAAGCACTTAAGTGTGCATGTGGTTCTCCTCTGCAGGACACGTAATAAACACTCAGTGGTAGTATTAAAATACTACTGTATTACACAGATGCACTCACTCATGGCAACATCTGTCACAACTCTCTTTAAACTTTAAAACCTTTTTGGAGTCACAGTGTCTATACGTAGCCCAGATGGGACTAGAACTCAGTCCTCTTTCCTTGACCTTCCAAGTGCTGGGATTACAGTTGTGTGTGACTCCCAGTTGCTCCCAGTTACGGTGTGTCACGCAACTCCAAGAAACTAAATTCTTTTCTGATTCTTTATGAAACAGTGTCTTCCTGTGTGGATCAGGCTGGCCTGATACCTGCAATCCTCCTGCCCCAGCCTTCTGAATAGATGAGATTGAAGATGTGAACCATTGTACCTAATAAAAGTTTTAAAGCATGTAAATGATGTTTCTAAACCAAACATGCCTTTCTCGCTGCTTTTGGTATAGGGAGATTTCAGTTTAAGAAAAGAGGAGCGGTACAATAGACAATTATAGAATTTCAGAATGATTTTTAAGACTGTTTTGTTTTGAAATTATAATAACAGCAGTGCTCCCTCCAAGCCCTCTTACCCATCCCTGCTCACTTGCAAACTCAGAGCCTCCTTTCGGTACCTGTCATTGCACTCGCGTAATGTTCCTACCAGATACAGCCTCACAGCCAATTTCCCAATCCTCTCACTGTTACAATCCTCCCGCCCCTTCTGCCATATTCCCTGAGCCTTAGGCATGGGAATAACAATGGGACTGGGCTCCACAATGATGAAATTCAATTGGTTGTGGTTTTCTGTTGTGGTCTCCATCAGTTGCAAAGAGAAGCTTCCTTGATAAGGGTAAAGACTCCGCTGACCTGTGGGGTCTAAGGACGAATGCTTACAGATTGATGTTAGGGCAGACGAATGCTTACAGATTGATGTTAGGGACTGTTCTCTTTTAGTAAACTACAGGCTGTAAATTCTCCTCAATAATTATGATGTCATTAGCACTGAGGAGTCAGCTGGGTTTCCCGTACCAGACATGGTCTCCCATTTGCTGAGTGTGTATTAAGTCCAAATAGAGAGCTGTGGTTATCACCAAGGTATGCCAGCCACTGCTGCACCCTTAGGGTTATGGTTCAAAGTTGGTTGTTGAGGGGTTGGTAGGCATCATAGCTGGGTAGGACTGTTGTTGGCGTCCCTCCTTTGGAATCATGCATGGTGCCTTCTGGTCCCATGAAAGCTGGTGCTTAGGGATTCCCGCTCAGGTTCCAGTGCAAGGGATGCGTTTCTGAACTGCATCATGATTTGAGCTGTTTGTTGTCAACTGCCTGATATGGGTGCTGGAAATTGAACTCACACCCTCTGCAAGAATACTGTGCACTCTTAACTGCTACACCATCTCTTTGCCCACAACCTTTAAAAATTTTCCTCACTGTGTGTGTGTGTGTGTGTGTGTGTGTGTGTAATTTTCCTAGAGTCTTTTGAAAATAAGGCTTATGATTTAGGAGTGAGAGCCCTACTCTCATTCCTAAATAGTTCAATACCCATTCTAAATTAACTTCTAAAAATTTCAATACCCAAATTAAATTTTTTTCTGCAAATCATACTACTTTCACACCTAAGGAGATTAACCTTAATTTAGCAATGTAAACCATCAAATAAATTATTCACAGCCTACTCACCTACTTTTCCTTTATAGTTTATGTCTTATCTCATCATATTTATATACTATATTCAGTTGATGTAACTCCAGTCATCTTAAGTTTACATTTGCCAAGTTCTTCTCCATTAACATATTTCCAATTTGAAAAACCCCAGATGCTCCACATTCTTGATTTATCTTACAGTTTCCTAACAGTTATATTCCAGATATACCACTTTCTTTTTATTAATTTATTATGTATACATCATTCCTTCCATGTATGCTTGCATGCCAGAAGAAGGCACCAGATCTCATTATAGATGGTTGTGAGCCACCATGTGGTTGCTGGGAATTGAACTCAGGACCTCTGGAGGAGCAGTCAGTGCTCTTAACCTCTGAGCCATCTCTCCAGTCCCCAGATATACCACTTTTTAATAGAAATTCTGTGTTTCATCAGAAGTTAAATGATGTCAGTTTGTCCCTCTTCTGGTAAAGCTGAGTTCAGTTAGTTAAGGTGTGCCAGGACTCTATTGTAAAAGAGAAGATTTTATAAAGAGGTAACACGCAGGGCTCCACTCTGACTCCACATGAAACTCTTGCTCCCCACATCATCGCCTTCAATCGGTGACCCCTCCCTGATTTGGGATTGCAAACTTCTCATGCTCTCCTTATTCTTTCAGTCCTTAACTTCTTTTTCCACAAAGAGCATCTGCTCTCTTCTTTCTCTCCTTTATTTTCCGGCTCCACCATCTTTGGATTTATGTACCCTCTCACACATAGTTTCCCTGATGTAACAACAAATACCTGCTTTCTCCAAAGCTACTTTCAACAGGAATGAGCAGCTCTAATGCATCCTCTCTCTTGGTAGTTGGCATTTTTTTCTCTCTAGGAAGGAGTTTTTAGAACACGGCATAGCCTGACCTTGGCACAGTCAGTGATGGTAGCGTGTCAACTTCAACTCTCCCCATGACATAATGAAAACAACTTCTGAGTACGAGTGTAAAGACCTTGAACCTCACTTTAGGAATTTCCAACAAATTTTAATCCGTGAATATCGTATCCATGAGTCCAGCCATCCCTATCAGGTTTCTCAGAGTAGTAATATCAGTGCTGAAAATCGGGTTATTACATCATGTGACAAAGTGATTCACTTTTCTGAAAACACTTCCAAGCACAAGCCTGCCAGGGATCAATAATCAGTTGTTGTATTTTAAGGTGAGGCCAATCAAGACCAGGAGATGTAAATCTACTACTAATGATGCTATTGCTTATGCTGACAAGTTACCAGGAGACATTGATAAGACACCGCTGTTCCAAAGACAACAGGGACTTTAAGCAAAATGCCCAGCTTGCCTAGTTTATGCAAGTCGACTGTGAAATATTTTTTTGCCCCTACTCCGTTGTCTTCTAGATGAGAAAACTGCTCATCACTCATAGCCAAGGGTCAATATTTCTAATGTTTCAGTGTTTTAAATCTATTCTTTTTATCTACCCACTCTTATGCTGAGCCGTATCCCATTGTGGAGTGGCCTTCTTGCTGCCTTACAACATGGTGAAGACACGTGTGGGCAGGGGAGCAAACTTGCTTTCATGAGAACTCACTCCTGGAACAGCCAGCCAGTTCTGGTGACACCACTGCTAATCCGTGAATGGGATGCAGCGCTCTCAAGGGTCAATCAGCTCTCAATTGTCTTGCGTCTCCACACCACTGCATTAGGGACTTAGTTTTTAACCTATGAATTCTGGGAGATGCATATGAGTCGAAGCAGTGTTATTGCTATTAAAATGCAAACAGTGGCCATGCAGGATGTCACTTAGTGGCCAGTGGAAACACAGTGTGGTCAGAGTCCAACCATATGCATCACTTCCTCTCGCTGTTGTCCCTGGGGTCTGTCGCAGACACTGGGGTTTCTGTGTTGTGTAGAACACCTCTTTGATGAAATGAAAAGTTTTTTTCCCTTTTGCTAACAAATTAATATAAGTGGTTTTAGGGATTATCGTACAATAGTGGTTTTTGTAATATGGGGACAATAGGTTACTATTTATAACAATAGCAATAATATTAATTGTCCTAATGATAACTGAGTGCTTGCCATGTGCCAGATCCCTCTGCGGTTTCTAATTCTCCTACATGTCACAATCAGCCTGAAATAGGTTGTATTACTATACAAGGGTAGGATCGCTTAATGAAGTAAAATGGTACCAAGTCAATATTTGCAGCTTTTGAGAAGTAACGAGTATTGTCGGGGACATAATATACTAAAAATCATTCACCTCTTTTCTAAAATTAATATTTAACTGATGTTCTATTAGTTTTCCAATGTGATAGTTCTAGCAGGAAAGTTACATAGCACCCCAAGATCAGATCGAGTCAGCCTGGCTCAACAATCTTTGATTTTCATGCTTTTCGATGTCTTGCCTCTCCAGTGTAAGGGGTACACTCCCAGAAGGCTAAAGTAATCAGACTGCAGTCACCCACCTCGTCCTTGAAGAAGGGGAAATGGAAAAAAAAAACCATTTGCCTTTATAAAAGATTATAAACTGATACTCCTCCGTGTTGTTCCAGAAAAGCACACTTACTTTTTAGAGAGGAACAGCTCGAAGACATCCATATCCCTCTTGTGGCCACATATCTGTACCTGATCTTCAACTGCCTGATAACATATAATTAATCTGTCAGACCACATTCCAATGAGCAAAAATACTGAGACATTTGCAGTCAATAACAATATGTCTATAAGAGATCAAAAGAAAAGGCGAATATGGAGGCAACCACTCTAAATTGATAAATTCCAACACTACAATTATATATTTTTTACTCATCTTTGTAGTTGAATCTCATTATTTTTAACCCTAGGCACAGATGTGTAAATAACTTTTAACCAGAAAGGAAAAAAAAACATATGTGTGTGCATATACCATGATTAAGCTGTTAATTCTCTATGAGGTAGGGTATTTTGGTTCTTTAACAATTATTCTTAAATGTTCCTTCATAAATGAAGAATTAGTGTTTGACAGGGTTCTGTACATATAGAAAACACCCAGAGCCAGGTTGGAGGCAGAAGGAGTAAAATAGAATGTATAATTTTAGGGACGATCTTTCAATGGCCCGCTTCAGTATGCTCAATCCCAGTAAGTCCTCAGCAAGTACCAAATAAATGAATAAATGTCATTTTTTTTTCTGAGTACACTAAGGTATTTTCTATTTTATTGCCACGGTCTTTATTTTAAAAGCACAAATCCAGCAGCGACTCCAACACTCACTGCTTTTTCTTTAATAATTACCGAATAAACATTTGTAGGCCTCCTGACCGAGAGCACTAAGGGGAAATGGGCCGTTCAAGAGTAGAGCTAACAGGACGCGACCTAAGTGAAGGGGTCTCTGGTGCAGTGCTGGGGCCCACAAACATCGCAATTATCAGAATCCAAACAATCACAGCTTTTCTGCGGGGACTGGATGTGGGTGGTAAGGCTGCAGGGTCAGAAGGTGATTTATAAAGTTTTGAGAGTGGATTTGCTACGTAATAGGGCACTCTAAGGAGTCAGACTGAGTGGGGCAGAAAGATATTAGAGACCTGAGAAAGGGGGCTGTCCCGGTGGAGGAGGGAGGCTCCAAGCTTCCTCACTTCCCTTGACTCTTGTCAATCAAGCTGAAGGTGGGGGGCCTGGAGAACTGGCAGGCTTGGGCTCAGGTCTTCCAGCAGCCGGATTATATTTTACACTCACAAACACCAAATCTTGGAAAATCTCATTGGGTCAGGTTTAGCTGCTCTCCCCTGGGTATTTCAGCTTACACATCTGGAGTCTCAGCCTGCAGTGTGTGCGGGCAATCTCAATACCGCCAAGTGACTTAAGCCCAACGTAGAATTAAATGTGTATTCTGTTAAAGCTATCAAATTTAAAGTTTATAATTTTAAAGTTATAAAATCATAATTTTAACCTCACCTAGCCATCGTTACTTAGAAGCAGGTAAGTTTGCACAGAGAAATGTATTGTTGTTAATCTCAACATAATCTCTGTGGCTATGAAATATTCCCAATAATTGGAATAGACTAAGGTGTGACCTCACAGGGGAATAGTTGTACAGTAATTTAAGCAGAAGGGTATGATGTTCAATTTTACTTGTCGACTGGATTACGAGATGCCCAGGTAGTTGGTACAGCATGACCTGTGAGAGCTGGTGAGTCTCCAAAAGAGAGCAGCATTTGAACTGGCAGTCTGAACAAAGAAACCGATTTCCAGTGCTATGGTCATCACCCAGTCCACTGAATGCTGAAAATCGAGCAGAAAGGCAGAGCTAGGCCCATTCCTTTACACCTGTGGAGCTGGACACCCATGTTCCCCTCCATAACTCCCAGTCGTCAGCCACTGGACTTCACAGCAACCAAGCCATGGATGGTCTCGAACCTCCAGCTTGCGGACATCGCTTCTGAGAGGTCCAGTCTTTCCACCTGGGTGAGCCAATCCCTCCTAGTAAATCTCTGCCTATATGCTTATGCATTTCAGTGGCTCTGTTTTTCTGGAGACCAGTAAGAGAGACGGATGTCTAGACATACGCTTTTAAGTAAAAAGTTATTGCCAATGTAATTTGTCTTAGTCCACAATGTCTGTTTTCTATTAATATATATATATATAATATACATATTCCAAACTGAAAACAAAGCCTCATGTGATCATAAAGTTTTACTTTCTAGAATATATATTATATACTAGTGTATATATGCTGTATAAAAAGTAAGTGTGTGTGTGTGTATTGAGACAGGGTCTTACATAGTCTTGCACTCCTGGCTGAAAGTGATTCATCTCAGCTTTCCGAGTGGCTGGGGCTGTTGACAATGCTACAGTGCTTAGTTCACGGCAGTGTATTTTGAAGTGTTTCAATATTTTATAATAAATATGTAATAACTTGATAACCATTATTATGCATTTTCAAAAGTTCAGCCACAGAAGAAATACTAAGGCTTAAAAAAATTTTTAAAAAGTAAGAGATGAATAGGAACTTGCAAATATTACCCTAAGCTGTAAATTGCTGGTACAATTAATCACTTATACAATTTTTATCATGGTGTGTTTCTTTTCACCCAGTAATTCTATATGACTGCAGCACAGAGTTTGAATATAAAAGTACCACCAAGGCATGCTGTGACATTTTAGGTTTCTTCCAGCCGTGGGAGGCAGCAGCCCCTCCGGAGCATCACTGGTGGTACACAGGGCCCTTCCTTTAAGAGGCTTCCGGCATCCTTCCCTGATGATTTTATTGTGGAAAACACACACACATTTTACCCCTTTTGCCACTTTCAGATTTATAGCTCCGTAGGATCAGGGACATCCTCAAGGAGTTGTATTCACGCTGCTGTATAACCACCAGTATTGTCTTCTGCCCGAAACTTCCCAGTTTGCACCTGAAGCTCCGCCCTTCACACATGCCCCTCCCTCCCCACCCCTCAAGCCATGGCAGGCAGGCACTGCTCTCTGCTTCTGTGCGAGTCTCTCTTCTACGGCCCTCAAGTAAACAGACCTCTGCAGCACTTGACCATGGTGGCTGATTTATTCCAGCCGGCAGAATGTCTTTAATTTTCATGTGGCAGTATGTATCAGAAATTTACTTCGCAAAGCTTGGTGACATTTTACTGTATCTATATACTCATACAGATAGACAAGTAGATTGATGGGCCTTTCAGCTGTTGCCAGTGATGCCACTATGACTGTGAGATTACAAATACCACGTGAGTTCTCCCTTCCACGTCACTCAGGGAAAGGTGTGGAAATGATGCAGTGAATCTACTTAGCTTTCTTAAGGAATTTTCATGTCATTTTCTATGACAGGATAGATGTGGCAGGCATTCTTTAAAAGGAACAGTAGATCCAAACACAATCACCCAGCCACCCATGGAAAACTGTGGTCTGCTTAGTTTAGGCTGTGACCAGTCTGTAAGTTTACCTGGTAAAGCTAGGGATACATTCGGCAAGATGCCTGACGTCTGTGAGCAAATCTTTCAGTGGGAGACAATCAGGGATACCCAGCAAGATACAGGAAGGTGGCAAATGCTAAGGGTTATAACAAAGGGGAGACATTGTGATCAAGGCAGAGGAAGGACAAATTCCTGTTGTTCTGGGTGATAGGCTTCAGGGCAGAACCAAGAGGCTGGGTTTTAAGAGAGACAAGACCAAGCTGGTACAACCCCTTTGGATGTCAGTGTGGCTATTTCACAGAAAATTAGGAAACAACCTTCCTCAAGACCCAGCAATACCACTTTTGGGTATATATCCAAAGGATGCTCAATTGTACCACAAGGACATGTGTTCAACTATGTTCATAGCAGCTTTGTTTGTCATAGCCAGAACATGGAAACAACCTAAATGCCCCTCGACCAAAGAATGGATAAAGAAAATGTGGTACATTTACACAATGGAGTACTACATAGCAGAAAAAAATAACGACATCTTGAATTTTACAGGAAAAATGGATGGAGCTAGAAAACATTATTTTGAGTGAAGTAACCCAGACCCAGAAAGACAATTATCATATGAACTCACTTATAGGTGGTTTTTAAACATAAAGCAAAGAAAACCAGTCTACAAATCACAGTCCCAGGGAACTTAGACAACAATGAGGACACTAAGAGAGACATACATAGATCTAATCTTCATGGGAAGTAGAAAAAGACAAGATCTCTTGAGTAAATTGGGAGCATGGGGACCTTGGGGGAGGGTTGAAGGGGGAGGAGAGAGGCAGGGAGGAGAGCAGAAAGAAATGTAGAGCTCAATAAAAATCAATAAAAAAGGAAAAAAATTTAAAAAAATTAAATAGGAAAAGTACTTAGAAATTAAAAATAAGTAAAATAATGAGCATCTAAAAAAAGTAAAGAAAACAGTGAGAAAATGGAATTAATGAGTTGTCAAGTGTCAGATCACAAGAGAGAAAAGACAATTTTGAGCTGAACACTTTTAATAATACCTGTTAAAATTTAAATGCTACATTTTTGTTGTTGTTTGAATCTATGACCCTCAAGTATACAAATCAAACGCTTTACCACTGAACTACAGAGAGCCTCAGCCCCCTTTACTTTCTGTACTTTTCCTATTTAAAAAAATTTTAAATTTTAAATTAAAGATAATGGTTTAAAATCGCCAAACGACTAAATATTGCACTAAAACCTACTGAAAGAAACATCTTTGAGGATCAATTACTGCACCCCTGTGCAACACAGCCCAGGTTAGGATTTAGTGTGGATCCCAAGCGTACCGAAACCCCTGAGGCTAAAGGGACTGAGTGGAGTTTGGCCCCACAAAATTCCGCATACCAGGACACTAGGGGTGGCCTCTAGGAGAGCAGAGCATTGTCAGACCCCCATCGTCCTCCACCCCCCCGCCCCCTTCCCGCTCCCAGGCTGTTTGTTCATCTGGTAAGGAGGCCTTTTTTACCTGGAGACTGCTTTGCACAGCGTTTCTCGCTTTCTTCTGGAGGCTGGAGCATGGAAGGACGGGCGGCGAGGAGGACTTCTGGTCTCTGGACATCAGGAAAATTATGGCGGTGAGGGGCACTAATAGTCCCCTGGGCTTGGCCAAGGCCTCATTGTTCCCTTCCCACCGTCTTTCAACTAAAGGCCAACGCAAATCAGGCAAGATCTGAAGCCAAATCCTGACTTCTATGACGTTTACCGGATACATCACAGCACCCACTGTGTGAGATGTGTGGGTCGCAGCGTTCAGTGGCGCCAGCGATGCCACAGAGCAGGAGTGGGGTCTGAGGACCAGAGCAAGCCACCGCCCAGCAATAATTTCACGGAGTCCAGACATGAGCACCAGCAGGCTTCATTCTAGAAAGGAGGTTTCCCCTAGGCTGCGGGCAGCTGTAGGAGGGAACAGCGGAGCGGTTCTCCGCTGTCTTGGGGTAGCCCCACTCAAACGGAAAAGCATACAATTTTATTCTCATATAAAATTTGATGTTTTGTTTATGGATTATTATTTGGCACCAATTTTGACTTGAAAGCATAGCATTAAAATTTTTCAAATTTTAATTTAATCCTGAGGTTTTGATGGCCCTAACATCTCCGCACGGAGGGACTCATCATGCACCCAGACCTAGGACGGAGAATGAGGTTGTTGGTATTGAGGTTCCCCAAGATTCCAATTTCACAAGAGAACAGAGCTTCCTTCTGGCTGCGTGGGTCAGCATCGGGTAGACAAGTGTTTCCTTTGGCAATTCTCTTCTAATAGGGGTTTTAGTTTTTAGGAGCTGTGGGCTAGCCGTGTCAGACCAGTCACGTTGGCTTCTCCGTGATCTCTCTTGTGTGACTTGGGATTCTCTCATCTGGGATGCCTTGACTTGATGATCCTTCTTTCTGGCCCCTCATTGTCTTAGAAATATTGCTACTTAGTGATCATGGAGGCTAAAATAATGTGAACAGCTACAGAATGACAGGGACGGAGGTTATTAAAGGCACTTTAGCAAAAACAAAAACAAACAAACAAAAAAACCTCTTTTACAGATGCCCTTCTGTTAGCAAACTTATTATTATTGTTCTTGTTATTATTATTATTTTATTATAGCAAGCATCCCTAGCAGGGTGCACAGAGGCTTTTACTACCATGTGCTACAATGATAGCTAGAGGAGACCAACTTGAAATCTTAAAAATTCATTTAGAATGTGCAGCCTCCTTTATAATCAATCTTGTTTTAATAAAAAATAAAGTGGTTCTCCTAACTCTTCTCAAATCTTTGAGTAATATTTACTCTGAAGCCAAACACCCTGTGTTTATCCTGTGGCTTCACCTCCCTGGCCTCCTGCCATTGCCTGCAGCGGTGTGCATACCTCAGTTTGAAAGCCCTCACCACCGCGCCTGTGGCTTTGGATGAGAAGAAAGGGCCCTGAGCACCAAGTTGGGGCATGCGGAGCTTAGCCTTGACTCTGACATTAACTAGTTGTTGGCCAATTTCAAGTCCCTAGCTGCCACTGGGTCTCACGTTTCTTCAGTAGCAAAATGAAGTTTCAAGTTCATTAAGATTTTTGTTATCTAATTACACTACCCCCACAAAGATTGGATATTTACAGGAAAATTATTGTGGAGATTGCTGACGTTGAGAGATGTTGATATTCAAAGGAGAAATCTGAAGTAAAAGTAGATGAGAAAAAAAAACCTATGTGCATGATGGACTATTATTAAATCCACACGGCTTGAAAACTTTCTAGTATTTCATTAAATAATTCCAATGATCGGTTTTCATCTTCTTTTATTTTAAGTGAGTAAAAAATATTTATTAAATGCCGGGCTGTGGTGGCACATGCCTTTTAATCCCAGCACTCAGGAGGCAGAGGCAGGAGGATCTCTGTGAGTTCAAGGTCAACCTGGTCTACAAGAGCTAGTTCCAGGACAGGCTCCAAAGCCACAGAGAAACCCTGTCTCGAAAAACCAAAAAAAATAAAATAAAATTTATTAAGAATAATCACCAACACCCACTCTCTGCTAGGCCGACGTAGACAATGATGAACAACATGGATCTCAATCACATTTTACTTCTTTTTCCTCTTTCTGACGTCCCCTGGTTAGGAAGCCATGTGCTGATGGTGTCACCTACTTCGTGACCCCTGGGGGTTCAACCCTGCTTACAGGCTTTGAGTGTCAGGGTGGCAGCTGGTCCGGAGCTGCAGAGTGGAATGTCAATTTTTGTCGTCAGGGCTCTGGAGGACACTGGCCACAGGTGGCTCCCCTCAGGTTCTCTCAGCAAAGCCGTCATCTCTACTTCCCTCTATCCCAGTTTCTTTCTCCTCAGTGGCCATGTATGATTCCCAAAGGCTTGCCTGCACAGGAAGAGAAAGAGAGGCTTGTTCAGGAACAGTTCTGTGTTATCTGGAAGAGCTACAAAAGCTCACACAGGAACTCAAATAATCTTCAGTTGTAAACTTTCAGTATGACTTTACGCTGAGTTCATGTCCAGGATTCCCCATTTTCCTAAGCAGGAGGGCGTTTATTTTCACCCTTTGAGATGGGTGAGCTCACGTTCAGGACTCCTCATTTTCCTAAGCAGGGGCACTCATTCCTACCCATTGGGCCTGGGCAAGAGCACCTTATCATTTCAGATCCTTGGGTAAAAACGACACCAAGGAGTAGGTATGTCGGTGGATGCTGCGGGCATGGGGGAGAGTCACCTGAGGAGGATCAAAGCCTGGTCTCCATAATGATGCCAAGGACACGACTCTGTCTGAAACCGAGGAACATGTAGGGTGAAATCACGCAGTGTATAAACACTGACTTAACCTGTGCCATTTAAACCCGTGAAGCCAACGGAATTAACCATCCTCACTTTTCTGTCTGGGCTTGGGCTTTCCCTGAGTCGTGTGAATGCTGGCGGCGGGGTTGCGTCTTATCATACTGACATAGCCGTCAACGTCTGAAGTATTTATCTTCCGTGTAAATACGTGCGCACACATCCATGTGTACACAGATGTCTTTGTATTTGGATGTGTGTGCCTGTGTTCATCGATGTGCATGCACACAGGGATAGGAAGGCTGTTATTAGTCGTGAGGTGGGACCTTGGAGAGGTAGGCACTAATGGAGACTGTCGGGTCACTGGGGCACTGCCCTTAGAAGGAAGGAAGGTAGTTTTTCCTGGGACCTGGTAGTTCGCTACCTGAGTAACTTATTGTAAATATGGAATCTGGCCCTTTAATTGTTTTTGGACTCATATGTCATATGACCTCCCCATACATGTGCCTGCCAAAATACCATCACCACAAGATAACTAGAAAAAGCCAAAAAAGGACATATACTTCATATTATACATTCAGGGTCCTAAGCTATGAGCCAAGTAAACCTCTTTTCTTTATACACTACTTAGTCTCAGGCTTTTACTACGGCAATGATAATTATACCAAATCAGAAGGCAACCTTTTCAATATCCTCAATCATTCTTGCCTCTTGGCTTTCACATCCTTGTTTGGTCCTCTCTCTTTACATGTATGGATTTCTGGATTTTTGTCATGCACTTCCTAGTCCAGATCCTGTAATTTTTATGATGGGAATGCTCCTCGGGCAGCCAGGGTGAGAAAGACGATTTCTCTCTACTGTCTAACCATGTTAGTGTGGTGATAAGCCTCCAGGAGGCACTGGTATGCGATGCCACCAGGACATAAGGCCGGATTCACTGATGCCCGATTGAAAACCATAAATTGATTTTAATTTAAAAACATAGTTCCTGCAATATATACTATTAACAAAACAAAGATTATTTTTCTTGTCTTTCTGAAAAGCTTTCAAATGAGCCATATACTTATCTAACAACAGAGGAGCAGCGTCATTGGAGACATTATGTATCAACATAGCTTGATACATTTGCATACAGATTTTACAGTGTGTGTGTGTGTGTGTGTGTGTGTGTGTGTGTGTGTGTGTGTGTGTTGGGGTTCTGGGCAGATGACTAAGTTGGTAAAATATTTGCCTTGTACGCATGTGGGCCTAAATGTGATCCCAGGCTCCATCCTTTAAAACAGCACTCGTGTGATGGAACACACTTGTACCATGGAAACAGAGTCAGGGAGATCTCTGTGTGTCAGCCAGCTCAGTCTACTTGGTTTGTGAGTTCCATGTCTGTCTCAAAAAAGAGAAGTAACACATGAGAATGACCCAGGATGTTCCCTTGGCTCCACACGCAGACCCCATACATGCAGATTCACTGGCACACATATATGAAGGTGCACACGTACAAAAATAAGTAGGAGGATAAGGGAAATGAATAATCCTTCCCTGGACTCTTTTCATGGTGCTATTCTCATACGAACCTGGAAGCTTCCGTCAGCCATATTCCTTTCTGCATAGTGAGCGGACAGTGGAGGGAACCAAACTCGCAGAGGAGAGAACAAGGCTGGTGGCCGCTGCCAAGCTTCCTTTTTTATTGTTGAGTTCTGCAAACTCAAGCACTTTTGTTTAAGCTGCCGTACATTAGATTTTTCTAATTTGTGTCCCAGGGGTGTCAGAATGTGGCGAGTGGCAGAGCTTCCTAATAGGCGCATCTCCCGTGACACCGCCGTCACACTTCCCTGTCACCGCGGAGGTACGGATCCTGCAGACAGCATCCTGACTTCGGTTGTAGTAATTTCCCAGCGCGCCCATCTATTGGTGTCTCTCAACAAATTAAGAACTAATACGAAAATTATACAATATTCCTGCGGAAACTTCTTATTGCATTTTCTCCTTAAAAAATATTACATTAAAATTATTGGCCAGCTGCCAAGAGCTTGAAGTACAGCTGCCTTTTGTGAATTAATTGAATGCCATCACCCCGTTCACAGTTTCCCAGTCACTGGAATGACGGCTATAAAAAGCGCACCCACGGAAAGGAATGTGTTGTGTAACCTGGCGTATGTTAGATGTAGGTGGTCTGAAAACTATTTCACCGCGCTCCTACTTTCACCGAGGGAGTCTGGAAGCATTGTTTCCAATGTGCGGGCGCCATTCAAGGAAAGGAAGTCAGCTAAGCCCTTTCTACGACGTGACGCTCTGAAATCCCTCTGTGTTTTCAGTCAGCGTGGCGTGAGCTGGGTGCCCTGTTGACTACCGTGGAGAAGACGCTAGGCATCCTGTCTCTGCTGTAATTATGTACATTCCTTTGCCGTTTCCTTTTGTTGACTTTACTTATATTTTGTATCATAGCTTTAGTAACTGGGATGTCTTTGGGGTGAAGAAAATCCCCTATTTCCGATCTTTGTCGTATGTAGGCTGATGACTCAGGGCATTCTGTGAGCATTTATTTCTGTGGCTGCTTGTCTTGGTGTGGCCTGCTATAAACATGGCTTCTAGTAGCGGTCCCAGAGTTCCTTTTCCAGAGAATGTAGGGTGATTGTATACAGGTAGTAAACTTCACAGTTTCTTTGTTCAGATACCCTAGTGCTTATAGCTTAATTCTATCTGTAGGCTATTTTTCCTCAGATTCATTTTTCCATATAATACTTTGTTTTTATTTCTTTTCATATATTTTTTAAGTAATTTACCTGTGTATGTGTGCACTCAAGCCTGACATGCCTATGGAAGTCAAAGGCAAGTCATGGGGTTAGTTCTTTCTTTCCATGATTTAAGTCCTAGGAATCTAACTTAGATTGTCAAGCTGGGTGGCATCTCTCTGGCCTGTGATATTATTTGAATTTACTATCCCATTAACTTCATTTTGCTATTGAAATATGGATCATACCTAAATTATATAGCTGCGGCAGCAACGCTAGTTGATGCTTTGTATTAATTACAAACATTTAACAAGCTTAATTTAAGTGGTGAAAAACTGTGGGGTCTTTTCTGGAGTTTAATACATAGGGCACCCCAGGGAAATTTAGCATCTGGTTCTGTATTTCTCCCAGCTAATGAGACAGCTTCTAAGCTTTGAGTTCTTCATCAATTAAAAAATAAATAAAATGGTCACAGAAATAAAATGCAGGATATTGCAATGGTGAGGCAAAGAACTCTACAATGAAACTAACTTCCCGTCCCCTCCCCCAGATGTCCGTCCTTAAAATGTCAGATCATGTGGCCTATCCAGCTCACCTCTCTATCACAAGATAGCAGTGAAAGTTTTAGATTTGATGTCCTGACGAATCTCTGACTTGGGCAGAAAAATGGCCTGTACTCCGCTGTCGTCTTGGGAGAGGGTGGAGCTTCCCTGGCACCTGTCCTTGATGGTCTGGGTCAAGCATCCTTTACCAGCACGGAGGGTGCCATTCCTGTCGCTGGTTATCTTGATGGGGTGGAGATGCCTGGGCAGACTGGAAAGATAAAGAGACCAGGCTTATTTTGGGACCACAGAGGAAAAGGTGGCCTAGAAGGTGACATTCCCTCCCTCTGCTCTTGCTTATTCTACTCTGAAAAGAACAGACATTTGTTTTGCCGTGCTATTTTCTACCCCAATAGGAAATGCCGGTCCTGGAGGTCTTCCAATCTCAAATAGAACCTCCGATGCCTAATTTTCATCAATTATCGTCAACTGAAAGGGGAGAAACCCTCTTCCTCACGCCCTTTCTACCTGGAAGGATCAAGAACAGCAGCAGAGAGTGGTGTGAAGCCCTCTGTACGGTTTCAAGGGTACTGTCTCCATTGTCAGTTTGTGCAGGCACAGTACAATGCCTCTGACTGGCTGCGTCACACAAGACAAAACAAAAACAAAACTCAATCCAGCAACCAAAACAACAACAAAAAAACCGTAGGCAATTTTTTCCCCACAGTTAGGTAGCCTGGAAGTCTGAGGCCCCGGTGAGTGGCTGTTTGGTCAGGCTTTGGCGAGGGCCTCGTCTGAGTTGCTGAGAGAGGAAGTCCTGGCTGCTGCATCCTCACTTGGCACAGAGCAGAAAGGTGACTCTTTTTGCTATATTTTTAAATGAACACTACTTGTTCATGATCTAATTAACCCCAAGACCCACCCTCTTGTTATTATCACACTGAGACTTAGAATTCCAACTTAAGAAGCCGGGGGTGGGGGTGTGCATATAGCCTGTAGCAACTACCCAGAGAACAGGGAAATACATGACCACGAACATAGCCATTGCCTTCTCTGCACCTAGCCTGGACCCTTCGGAATGATCACCACAGCCCCAGACATTGCTGTTCACTCTGGAGGATGTATAGAACCAGGTGAAGAGAGTGTACTACAGTCATAGTGCTGAGGGTATACTCAGGATACCGTTCTGAAGGTGGATATGTTGTCAATGGAAACTGTAGCGCGCATTCTCTTCTGCAGAGGAAACCAATTTGGTGCTGCTGGAGAGTTAGGGTCCAATTCCATGTGCTTTCCCAAGTGGGTGTGGGAGGGAGCTGTTTCCTTCTCTTTAAGTTGCATCTGGCACTGGGAGGAAGAACTGGAAGGGTCTGAACACAGAGGAGCCCTCAGTGAGCAGCACTGAACAAGGGGCGTGCCATAGGTGGTGTTTCTGAAGACAGAACATTGAGTCCCAGATGGCACTATTAGAATCCAGTGAGGTGGGCTCAATTCCATTTCATTCTCACCTGCTGGAGCTCCCTCACTGTGCACTGGGCTGCCCTCCCTCTGGGATACTCTCCTCCACTCAGCATGTGATGCTATAACATAGGGTCTGTGAACAGCACAAATGGCGGAGACTAAGCAGTCATTGTGCAATGATTGTTCCACTAGAGTTAACTGCTTCTGTTTAGTAACAGCTTTTCTTGCTTCCCCTATTCTATTCTTTTTTTTTTTCTTCAAGACAGGGTTTTTCTGTAGCTACCGAGCCTATCCTGGAACTAACTCTTATAGACCAGGGTGGTCTTGAACCCACAGAGATCCACCTGCCTCTGCCTCCCAAGTGCTGGGATTGAAGGTGTGAGCCACCACTGACCAGCCTCTCTATCCTATTCTTGATCACCAGTCCACTGTACAGCTATCCCTCTGACTCCTTCCCCACTCAGTGCTTGGAGGCTTCCTTTCATACATTATACTGTCTTGAGTTTGTATCTGATGTTGATCTTTGATTATTTGTAGCATGAGGGCCTGGTTGGTTTCTGGCCTCCCACCAGGTCCCACAGCCAGCAAGTCCCAAAGAAATTCACACAGAGAGTCTACATTAGGTTATAAACTGATTGGCCCATTAGCTCAGGCCTCCCATTAGCTCTTGTAGCTTATTTTAACCCATCATCCCTATCTGTGTTAGCCACACGGCTTAGTACCTTTTTCAGCGGGGCAGGTCACATCCTGCTTCTTCAGTGGTTCAGGCAGGAGTGCCCAGGGAGCTTCCTGCTTCCCAGAATTCTCCTGTTCTCATCGCCCCGCCTCTACTTCCTGTCTGGTTTTCCCGCCTATCCTTCCTGCCTGGCTAATGGCCAATCAGCATTTATTTAAATCATGATTGACAGAATACAGACAATTCTCCCACACCAATTATTAACACCACAGATTTCTGGTGTGGGAAGTACTTCTGTCTATGTTTTGCTTTTATTGGTTAGTGAATGAAGGAACTGCTTTGAGCCTATAGCAGGTCAGAACAGAGCTAGGCAGGGAAAACTAAACTGAATGCTGGGAGAAAGAAGGTGGAGTCAAGGGGAAGCCATGTAGCTGCCAGAGACAGACGCTGGATAGGAACCTTGCCCATAAGCCACAACCACGTGGCGATATACAGATTAATAGAAATGGGTTAATTTAAGATATAAGAGCTAGCCAATAAGCTAGAGTTAACAGGCCAAGCAGTGATTTAGTTAATACCATTTCTGTGTGGTTATCTTGGGAGTCTGGGCAGCCGAGAACAAACAAGTGGCCCCTACAACAGATTTCTGATTTCAATTTCCTTGTACTTGCCTTAAACCAAGTGTGACATGAACATATTCCTTTTCAATAAAATAAGTTATTTTGTCCAGATGGCATTTGACTATGTTAAAGCAATCCAGTATCATTCTAGTGGATACTGTCAGATTGGCCATACCATTTTTAGCCTCGCTGCTTTATTTGAGAATAACATTCAAGGTATTAGATGTCATAGTGACTCTCTTCTCTGATTAAAAAATGAATGAAGATTGGTCAGACTGACATACTACATAGTTCACTGGAACTTTGGGATATGTTTTGTTGGATAGGATTTTGTAATATTGACTGTTCAGCAAATTCACACGGAGAGACATAAACACAAAGCATAGATAACATCTGTGACCAATTGACAAGAAATCACTGAGACATCAGTCTTTGTCATCATTATCTATTGAAACTTCCTGGCCTCTGGAGGAGTACAAATTGACAGTCTCTCTTCTAGATTTAGCTCTGTAGTAGATGAAAGGAGGTAACTAAAGTGTTCAGCAGTGAGGGGACAGAGAGCAGGGAGGACAAGGAGAGAAAGGTTCACATGTGGGCCTTGCTGCAAGCACTAACTTCCAATAAGATCTGCTATCAACGAGCATCATCCTGGGGCTCAGAAACCCTTTCAAGCCCCTAGGACTCCATGATGTGTATCAGTGCCTCCATTTCTCCTCAGCTCTACCGGCACTAAATCTACTCTTAAGGCAATAAATGCACACATCAAGTTCAGGTAGACAGAATCATTCTACAACCAGTAACAGAGACACAAAGTTTCAGAAAGTTCCAGAATTGGTGTTGGGAACTAGACCAAAGGCAGTAGAAGGAAGAAATCTTTCACACAAATGAAACAAATAGACTGGAGGGACCCAGTGTCACACGTGGTTGTGATGGAGGTACATTGTCACCCATGGAGGAACAGCTCCACACTGTCACCCATGGGGACACAGCTCCACACTGTCACCCATGGGGACACAGCTCCACACTGTCACCCATGGGGACACAGCTCCACACTGTCACCCATGGGGACACAGCTCCACACTGTCACCCAAAGGAGCCTGGGGAGTTTCCTAACTCTTATGTAAGGACCTTCACTCAGGTAAGATGAGTTCCTTTGCCACATCACAGAAAAGAATTTCAGGGTGTTTCAGTATGAAGCAGACATGGATTTTAATACAAAGCGTTCTTAAACAAATACCTAAACACAGGTAATGTGGGAATAAAGTAAGATATCCCTGAGAGTATGGGCTTTTTCAGAGAAGAGTCATATGCCAATGTCTATAATAGTCAAGGACTGGTGGTTTTTGAAGTTCTGATCAGCAAAGCATTGCCAAGGAATTTTAAAGGACTCCTTCACAGGGAGGTTTTGCAAGGGCAGCAGACAGGATTACACTGAGAAGGTAGAGTCTAGATCACAGGGATACAGAAAGTTAGGGCGTCTTCCTTAGAAACAATGGTTTTTGTGCTGGCTGGTTTTCATGTCTGCTTGACACAGGCTAGAGTCATTTGGGAAGGGAGAATTTCAAAGGAAAAGATGCTCCTAAAAATCTGGCCTGTAGGCAAGCCTCTGGGGCATTTTCTTAATTAGTGATTAACCCCTGGGCAGTTGGCTATGGGGAGCATAAGAAACCAGGCTGTTCAAGCCATGAAGAACAAGTCAGTAAGCAACATTCCTCCATGGTCTCTGTTTTGGTTCCTGCCTTCAGGTTCCTACCCCAACTTCCCTAGAAGATTAACTGCAAACGGGAAACTGAGATAAACCCTCTCTTCCTCCCTTGCCTTTGGTTGTGGTTTATATTATTACCACGATGGAAACCCTAAGTGAGACAGTTTTGTTTGTGAAAGTCTCAGAAAGGATCCAAAAGAACAAAACCCAACCCCCACACACATCCACTCAGGCCTTGAGCCGGCTCAGTGCTATGCTAATCGCTATGCTAACTGCTGTGCTAAGGTAGAAGAAACGCCTTTGCCGGCTTTCATGGCTCATGCTGTCCCACAGGGAGCTCTCTTAACTGTGATGGGAATTCTGCTTCTCAGATGATGATGTGTGGCTTCAAGCAAAGGCTGGACTGAAGGAATTCTGTCTTCCCCCATCTGCACAATTGTTCCTGTCCTTGCATCCTGCCTGATCAGCTTCTCGCTCAGCGAAACTATCTATAAAGGGTTGATGAGTTTGAACAGGAGAAAGGCAGGACATGGTACATGGTGTATTTTGAAGGAGAAAGAAATAGCTAAACAAGTAACAAAACCTCTCTCTGTGGGCAAATTTGATTTTGTAATTGAGTAATGGGAACTGATACATGACAAATCTGTTGGGATATTTTGTTTATTTCCAAGAGTCAAAATGTAAACAATCATTTAGCTCTTAAAGAAAGGCATATCTTATGGAGGAGATACTTTATTTACCTTGTCATTACACCTTGCTCTCGTTCTCCCATGTGTCAGATGTGAAATGAAGATATATTCTTCATAAAACACAGATGCAGGCTCTCAGCAGGCTGCTCTACCTTTTCCTCTCGCTTTCCCCTTGACCTTCAAAACCATGCCCCCCTCTCTTAATGTTGCTCACTGTCTCTCCCTGCTTGTTTTGAGCCTTTTCCCCTGGGTCCCATAACTGCCATAGCCACACCGCCCTCCAGATCCACACATTAAGCAACCCCTCGCTGGTGCTATATTGTCACTCCAAGCATGACCTCTAAAGCCTGTTCTGTCAAGAATCTTTGTCTCTGTTCCTTGTCTCCATTCAGATGATTTTCCCAAAGACTGTGAGCTCATTTCTCTGTTACCTCTACAAGCCCCCCTGAAAAGCCTGTAACTGCAGCCAACTTACTCTGGGACTCCTCATGGTGATTTACCTAAGGACTTTTGTTTAGTGTGTGCAAGAAATGAGTCACCAGAGCCCTCTGTGTTTAGGGAAAGCTCCTACTTGTCTTGCAAGGTTGGAAGGGTGGGGGATGCTACCTAAGCCCAATGTCTGCACATTCCAATGGAAAGTTCCCTTATTTCCCCTCCTTTGTGTTCTTGCTTTGGCTGCACTAGACTGGCTCCTTGTTCTACCTGTCCGGGTAGACAACAGACTGAACTAAGAATCTGTCTGGGCATGAGATCCTTGATGCCTCATTGTCTATTGCTCGTCAGTGGGAAATGGCTTGACTGTGGGTAGTGGACTTTGATGGCGACTCCCACATTTGTTTTGTTTGTGTTTCTCACTCTTTGATGCCTCAAGACCCTTAGCTTCTCTGCTTTAGCTGTTATTTTCCCCCAATTAAATGGAAATGGTCACCTTAACACTAGGGGGTGGATGAGAAGAGAAAATACAAAACCTCCGATCTCTACATATGGGAGAAACTTAAATGGTCGGCACTATGTTAAGTTATATTTTAAAATGAGGTAAAGCTTGCTTTTTCTTTACTTTTTTTTTAATGTTACTAATTTTCTCATTTGCAAATGCCTGACAAGAAGCAACCAGAGGAAACAAGTAGAGGAGGCGAAGGTTTTCTGAGCCTCAGGGTTCAAGGGCTGTAGTCCACCAAGCCAGGAAAAGCGTGGCAGGAAAAGCATGGACGCAGAGTGGCCTGAAGCTGTGGCAGCAGCCTGCTCACATCTAGGAGGGTCACGAGGCAGAGAAGGGGCCAGCTGGTGCTCACACGTCTAATTGTGCCTGGGGTCCCAACCTTGCGGGTGATGCTGGCAACATTCCCTTCTCAGTTAGTTGTTTCTGGAAATACCTTCACAAATTTCACCCCCAAGGTGTGCTTCATCTAAGCCTTTGTGTTTCTTATTTCAATCAAATTGATAACCAAAATCAAGTGCCAAAGTTACGTTTCCGTTGCTTCCTATCAGCTTATTGTGGACATTTTTAAAGTGACTCATTTTTCTCAAAAGAAGAGTACCTAATTACTTAGTGTAAAATTCCTTTCTGGAGTGACATTTGTTACAAAATAAATGATTGAATCCTTATCAGGCAGTTAGACAGAGTACAACTCCAATATAGACTTTCCTGGCATTTCCTCCATGTCCTGTCTTCAAGAACTGCCCTATTTCACAGCTAATGAAGACTTTCCAGGTGCTCCCACAGTGTGCCAAGTGTCGCCTGGCTTCTTTCCTGCCAGGTAGCTTTCTTATCAGCATGATGCCTCATGACACTTCCTCCATTTTTTATTCTTTAATAAAAAATTTCATCTGTGCATAGATATACAGGGAGTGATATCTTATTAATCTTGTAGCTGTCTCTCCACATTTTTTTCTGAAGATCTTTAAAGTAAAGGTAAAGGTCAAATGTCATATTATTTCCCCCATACATACTTGGTCTGTAGCTGTAAGAAATAGGATGTTTAAAATTTCTAAACATGCATGATACTATTAGGACACTACTTTTAATAATACTTAATATCAACATTCAAATTTCTTCAACAAGTTCAAAAATATTTTCCATAATTCATTTTTTCACTATGAAGTTAAAGAAATTGTGCAATTAGGATTTGCATAATGTGTTTAAATCTATTTTAACTGTGTTTCCATTCACTGTCCTTCACATTTTTAATATCCTTTAGGTTTAGAATGACTCCACAGTTGTCCTTAAAGTGTGTCCTTTAAATTTTGAGGGAGGAACGTTTTCATTTATTTGCAAGGTTTTACTTTTATATTGAAGTTTATAAAATTATTTTCTTTTACAAAATTTATTTTAAAAAGTCCTATCATGCATTTGCTTGCTTGCTTGCATACAGTACAGTGGTCTTTTGCTTTTAGCCTCTGTATTTTTCTGAATACTGTCAGGTTAGCCTGAGAGGCTTCGTTTAAGTTCTACTTGGAAGAACGCTTTGCAGATGGCATTGTGCCCTTCATGAGACATAACTCAGGGGACCCACAAATGCTCCTGTTGCTCTTTGGTGATGCTGAAATTGATCTGTTGTGTCTAGGGATATCAAGCTGATTTCCTATCACAATGGTCCCCAGGGAAATTTCACCTAGATGCTTAAGCAGCCTTTAATGTTTATCTATGTCCTTTATTTTGTTAGTGAGGTGTGTGGGGGGTCATTTCTTTCTATATTTTCTGTGCATTTACTAACTGCCTCTGTTCTGCGGGCTGCTTTCTCTTGCCCATGTGTTAGCTCTGCCCGTGAGTATCCCATGAGGAAGTGGGACTGGCTTCCTTTTCCCTCTGTCACTTCATCTTAAGAACGTAGAGTTAGGGCCTCGTAAAACAGGTCAGTGGGTGCAAGTGCTTACTACCAAGTCTGGCAATAATATTTTGATCCCTGAAACCTGCTTGGCAGAAAAAGAAAACCACAATTGTCCTCAGACCTCCACTGGTACCCAACCACCTCCACTGCCTGCTCATCCACACACAGAATAAAAAAAATAAATGCAAACTGCAGGAATGGTGACTTGGAACTATACATATCCAATGACAGCTAATGAGGGTTTTTGTTCAAGTGTGCTATGAATTTATGTATTCTTATATGTTTGATGTATTGTAATCCACGCTCATCATCATCATTTTAGTCTCCTCTTATACTTGAAAGTTTAAAATATGGGTTTTATGTTGGCCAGTCTTTTGGGAGTACAAAACTACTGAGCAGAGAATTTCAAGCCAGCTCACGTGTGAGGCTGGGGGGGCGTAAGGTCTGGTAGTCCTGTGGTTATCAGAACAGGGCCTGGTGTGGTGCAACCACAGAGTACAGCATGGGTGAGGTGGTGCAATGGGCATTCGCTGGCAAACCTTCATAAAAACATAGCCAGGGAAGGGAGTGGGAAGAGTGGAGATTTGGTTTTAAAAATTGAAATTCACTGAGTGGAAACATTGAAAACCACAGTACCACACAGGGAAAGTGAGGCCCTGCTTCTCAAGATTTGAATCGAAAGATGAAATATATCACATCTTTCCATTAGGGCCATACATTTTAAAACATGGTGCACTAGGGTACGTTTTCCATTGACCTCTGGTACATGGTGTTTTTCCTCAAATGAAATCAAGACAATTTAACTATGTAAGGATAAAACGGTCTTGATTTGTTTGAGAAACACACTTGGAAACATTATGATGAACTTTAATGGGAAACACACTTGCATAGAGGCCTGGGCATGAGATTGAAATTGATCATCTCATTGTTTGTTTAGAAAAGAAAACATAACATTCACAGACTATGTTGGAAGCATTGGGTTTCTTCATATGAGAACACACACATCGACAATGACAGGGCTTGGAGCAAGCATCAGTTACAGACTTTTTCCTCTTTTCCTTAAGAGTGTTGATGTTTAAAAACATACGTATATTATTGCATACACTAAAAGTTAATTAGAACATTTTTCATGGGGAATGTTTTTGTTAAAAAAAATCCAAAGTAATAGAGACTTTAAAAAATTACTAATGACAAGACTTTGCAAATAATTCTACAAACGGAACAATGAAGATGACAGACAATTCACAGCAGGGCAAATATGTAGATTTTAGGTGGTAGCCTATCATTGCTCTGTGTGGGTGGTCTCCCACTTCCCAGAAGAGAGGTTCACTTAGCTTTGAGATATGGTCACCAAATATTCTGCACCTAAGGGGCCTTTGTCGGAGTGGGGAAAGGCACCCGGTAAGTTTTTAAATAGTCATGGAAGGGTGTTAAAAAAGCATACAGGAAACTTTGTGAAGTTCTATAAACCAATTCACTTGCCCTGGAGAAAAACCACACCTAAATTCTTCCAGACAGATTAGAATCTATCCTGTTTCTAAGGACCTCCTGAGAAGGAGTTTCCATCTCCTCCAGTCAGTATTTAACAAACTTCACTCTTCAGCCCTTAAATCCTTCCTGCTTCTACCACCAGCTTTGTTTGTTCTGATCCTGTCAGGGAAGGTCAGCTGAGTGAGTTTGCTTCCAGCACTGTCTCCATGCCCCGCCACCCCATTCTCCTCCATCCCCAGTTTGCTTCCAGCGATGTCTCTGTGTGCCTTCCCTCTTCTTCCCACGCCACCTCATGATCTTGTTTCTTTAAGAGAAACCCTGAAAGCATCTTTTGTGATGAGGTGGATACTACACGGTTTGTAGGATCGAAGCATAGGGAAACACTGAAAATTGGCACATGTTAATAAAAGACAGAAGACTGTGCCGTGGAGGCACAGGGAGGACCCTGCTCTTCTGCGTTACTAAATGCACTGTGAACGTGATGGGTAGCATCCCACTTGAGAGTGGCTCCCCAGCATCCTGGTTTTACATCTTTCTTCAAAGCATGGGGTTCAGCAGAAAGATTGAATTCTCCAAGAATCCAAGGGAAAAACACAGGTTTAATTCAGTTTTGACAAAAGATGGTTCCTGCTGTGTTCTCTAGTTCAGTCAGCATTATTGTAGCATGGCTCTCCATGTGATACTAAGACACGAATTAGCTGCAGGATAGCTCCCAAAGATGCCTACCTCCTGGGATTATGTCCTTTTGTGCTATCCCTTGTAAACAGTAGAATCACATATTGAGGAAGTGACGGCATATGGCTTTGGGTGCTAGGCCATATAAGACATAATTGTCTTTATGTGTTTTTTCCACAGGAGCATCATGCTACAAGGGCCCTCAGGCGGCTTTTGGCAGAAGATCTCATACCTTCAATCAAGAGCTAGCGCACCAATTTGAGCAGTCCAATGAGAGATCCACCTCATGATGAAGTCTCCACAGGCAGTCAAAACTTCACGATCGTAAGAGCAGCTAACATGACTTTAGGAACTCTAGGGGCTCCAGGTGAGGACAGCTTAGGGTCAACAGGATTTCTGTGCTGTTATTTTAATCGGCCACGTTTCAGGAGTGAACTGTTAGGCAGTGGCACACGCTGGACAGATGGGGAAGCCTCCGGACAAGCTGTGCACCCAGCGTCACAGGCGCCCACCACCCAGAATGAGCAGAGTGCCCAGTCCTGGCCATCTACTTCTATTGGGTGTCTCGGCAGTGAGAAAGTAAAGTGGACCTGGGAATACTTAGAAAGCTGGAGATATGGCATGAATAGACACAAAGTCCACCTTTAATCACGGCTCAGCAATAGCTAATATTAAGCTATACTGTGTGGCAGTCTATGCTGTGGGCTCAGCCTAGGTTGTTCCCATGGAACTTTGTAGGAAGGCTCCAAAGTAGATGCTATTGCCATGGTTACTGGGTTACTGGGTTACTGGTCTCTTACGCAAACATGATAAGGAGCTGTTGAAATAAATAGGCTCATGTCTAAGTAGCTGTTCTCACAGTGCTTAGCTCTCACCTCAACAGGATTTAGAGTTTATTCTGGAACCAAATATAAGTGACCAGAACCTTTGAACATGGATTCAGGTTACCCAAAACAACATATTCCAACATGGTAATAGGTTCATAAAGTTCCTGTGGTAGTTTGAGTAAGAATAGCCCCCATTGGCTCATCTATTTGAATGCTCAGTTATCAGGGAGTGGCACTACTTGTGATTTATTAGGAGGAGTGGCATTGTTGGAGTGGGTGTGGTCTTGTTGGAGGAAGTATATCACTGAGGGTGGACCTTGAAACTTCAAAAGCCCAATGAGGCCCAGTGCCGCTCTCTCTTCCTGCTGCCTGCAGACCTGGATGTAGAACCCACAGCTACTTTTCCATCACCAAGTCTGCGTGAGGGCCACCATGCTCCCTGCCATGATGATAATGGACTAAACCTCTGAAACTGTAACCAAGCCCCCAGTTAAATGATTCCTTTCATAAGAGTTGCCTTGGCTCAGCCTTAATGCAGGCTGGGAGAGCTGGGTCCTGCCCCAACTTAATGTGCCAGATTTCATTGACTTCTCATGGGAGCCGTTAGCTGTTGGGAGAGTGGAGGAGGGTGGGCTGGGAAGGAGGTGAGGGGGGTGGGAGGAGGGGAAGTGGTGGGGGAAGACCTGTGGATGAAATGTAAAATGAAATTAAAAGAAATAAATAAAAAAAAGAATTGCCTTGGTCATGGTCTCTTCATATCAATAGAACAGTGACCAAGACACAGAGCAATGACAAAAAAGAAAATCAAATCAGTTTCCAAATATATTGTTTGGAGCATCAGAGAGGTGGCTACAGCAGAACTGGGAAATTTCTTCTACAGGTTTTAGATGCGATCTCATTACGTTCTTGTCTTTTAGGTTGGTAGAAACCAGTGGCCTGTTAATTTGTCTTAATGATCTCAGATGACATTAACAAGGAGATAGAAGTGGGCAATAAATGCTATTAAGGGAGGTAACGATAGCCCAAGTTAATCTGGTTCTGGATTAGCGATATCATTACTCTCCACAGTTAGGAAGTTATCATATTGTCAGGTAGACTTGTGAAATCATTAACTCAAGTGAAACCCTGGAACTTTAGTTCACACAGTGATTTTTTTTTTTAAAGTTGCAAAAATTTCTGTCTAAAACATCTCAGCAAATCTGATTTCTCACCTTTACTTAAATTTCACGAATAGCAGTCTTGAGTATTTTCAAATTCAAGTTCTGTCTTAGTCAGTGCTCTCTTAGTGTGAAGAGACACCATGACCAAGGCAACTCTTACTTTTTTTTTTTAAAGGATTTTGTGGGGGCTTGCTTGTAATTTCAGAGAGTTAATCTGTGATTATCATGGTAGAAAACAGATAAGCATGGGACTGGAACAGTAGCTGAGAGCTTTATATCCTATTTCACAGGCAGAAAAAAGAGATAGACCCTGGGCCTGGCTTGGGCTTTGGAAATCTCAAAGCCCACTAACAACGACACACTACCTTCATCAAAGCCACAGCTCCTAGTGCTTCCAAACAGTCGTTTCATCAACAGGACCTCAGCATGCAAATACATGAGCCTATGTGGAGTGCTCCCATTCAAAGCACCACAGACTCTAAACAGGGTCCTTCCCAATGACTGGGAAAGCTGCCATGCAATGACCGCCCTGAAATGGACTTTAACAGATCTGGGACTGCAGGAAGTTTGCTTGCTGTGATCTGACGTCAACCTTTTCACATGGAGGTCACACTTCCTCATTTGCTCCTGTCAAAGATTATGTATGGCTTGATCCCTCAGATCACTGTGTTCCTGGGTCATACAGGACTCCCCAGAAGTCTTGCCAACCTCTCCAATGAACACATTCTGGAGATGACTGTAGCTAATTACACTGTATTAGTTACTTGAATACACCTTGAATGCGTACAGAACAGATTTGCTAATTAATTATTTTAAAACATACAAATGGCAGACTGAGATGCTTCCACCTGTCTGTTTTGCTTGCCTCTTTCACCACAGGTCTCTTCAGGTTGTTCCCCAATTCCTCTTTCCATCTTACAAGTGTCTTTGCTCCTAATGTGCTTCATGTACAGGCCAGCCATGATGGGGCCTCTGCTCCTCATAGTGTCTGAACTGAAACCACCCGGTCGGCACTGTGACACAGAAATAGCGTAGCGATGTTTCAGAGGATGTACGCAAACTGCTGTATAATTTGGTAAAGCCGAGCTGTGTTTCGCAGAATCCAAGGGAGAAGACTATGGAGCGATGGGACACTTCTGTCAGCAGCAAAGAGCACACTGGCCAGGAAACAGCGGTGCGTGCCAGTCTGGTGTCCTGAAGGGTGAGAGAAGGTGAACTGGTCCTCACTTAAAACACTAAGAATGTGAGAGATGGAGGAGGAGCACAGGATGCTTCCACGCTTCTCCAGCACTTCCCTCTGACTGTATAGACATTCTAAGAAGCCGAAGAAGCAGGAAAAGAAATTTTCCCCATTTTATTTAAAATATATTTTTTCATTTAATGTGTCCTGATTACAGTTTCCCCTCTCCCCACCTTCTCTTCCATCCAATCCACCCCTTCTCTCTCTCATTAGAAAACAAACATGCTTCTCAGGGAATATACTATACTATACTATACTATAATAAATATAATATAATGTAATATAATTAAAACTAGCACATTAGAATAGTATGAAACAAAAAAGAACCCAAGACAGGGCACAAGAAACAAATATAGACACAGACACCCACTTGTTCACATACTGTGGAATCCCACAAAACCACAAAAAGAGAAGCTATAATTGTATATGCAAAGGACCTGTAGAGGGAAGAAGAAGAAGAAGAAGAAGAAGAAGAAGAAGAAGAAGAAGAAGAAGAAGAAGAAGAAGAAGAAGAAGAAGAAGAAGAAGAAGAAGAAGAAGAAGAAGAAGAGGAAGAAGAAGAAGATCAAGAAATATACAAATAAAATTAAAAAATGATGAAATTAAAGAAATAAAATAAAGCCCTGATATAACATTATAAGACAAGGAGCCTCCTCCAAAGATGCCATGGAATTTGTTTTTCCTTATCCATCTAAAGATGGGAATGGGGCCTACCCTTGAGAGTGGTGCAAGCGAAACTCCCAGCAGTCTACCAGGATGACCCCAGCGTAGCCTCCTAGCAATAGTGGAGAGGCTGCCTGAACTGACCACCTCCTGTCATCAGAGTAGTGACTTCCCTAGTTGTCATCAGAGAGCCTTCATCCAGTAACTGATGGAAGCAGATGCAGAGATCCACAGACAAGCCCTGGGCCACGCTCTGAGAGTCCTGTCGAAAAGAGAGAGGAAGGATTGTAGAAGTAGGGTGGGGTGTGGGAGGAGCGGTGTCAAGGTCATGACAGGGGAATCCACAGAGACAAACTGGGCTCATAGGAGCTCACTGATGCATGACCCGCAGCTAAGGACCCTCATGGGACTGACCTAGGCCCTCTCCATATGTGTGGCAGTTGTACAGCTTGATCTACTTTTGGGAAGACTGGCAGTGGGGGTGGGGTCTCTCCCTAATGCTTTGGCAGGTGTTTGGGAATCTATTCTTCATACTGGTTGCCTTACTATGTCTTAATAAGAGGGGAGAAGCTTAGTCCTACCTCAGATGGATATGCCAAATTTTGTTGACAACCGTGGGAGGCCTGCTGCTTTCTGAACAGAAACAGAGGGGTGGATGAGGGGGAGCAGAGAGGAGGTGAGGCAGGGAACGGGAAGAGAGGACAGAGGGGAAACTGCAGTTGGGATGTAAAATAAGTGAATAAATTTAATTAATAATAGAAAAAAAGAGTGGTTTGTTTCCCCAGACAGATTCCCTTGGGTGCAACTATAGTTTAATGTGTAAGTGGTTTTTAACTGGAGATAGTTTCTGGGTCAGGGTCAGGGTTGGGTCAGGGATGGGGAAGTGTGTCCACTTCTCCTTTTAGCTTGTCTTGTACCTGCTGCCTCAGCCCCTGTGAATCCATATGTGCACCGGCACTGCCGACCTAGAGGACCTGCTTCCTTGGTGTCTCCATCCCCTCTGGAGAGTTCCTTGAATCCTGACGGGAGGGATTGGATAGAGATAGTCCTTTTAGTGTTGAATGTTCCAAAGTCCAAAGTCTCCACATGCTGTCTGCCTGTAGCTTTCTGTATTAAGGAGGAAGCTTCTCTGATGATGGCTGAACAAAGCAAGGCACTGACCTATGATTATAGCAGAACGTCATTAGGACTCATTTTATTGCTTGTCTGTTTTTAAAAGAACAGTAGTATTTGGTATTACACCAGGTTCCTGGGCTGTCTGGTCTCAGCTTCTTGGTCACCCAAACAGATCAAGTATGGGCTCTGTCTTATGGAGTGGACCTTATGTCAAAACAGACATAGGGTATGCACTTTCATAAGCTTTGTGCTACTATTGCACTGACATACCTTGCAGTGGTATTGGGATCAAAGGGTTTGTAGCTGGGTTGGTTTTTACCTTTCTCCTTTGGTAGCCTGTTGTGCGGTATTTTGATTGTGTTCTGACAATAAAGCTTGCTTGGAGTCAGAGGATGGAGTTAGTCACTAGCTGACCAAAATTAACCATCGAGGTTTTGGAGGACAGAGGATAGATAGGAGACAGGAAGTACTAAGGTGGTGCTGGGAGAGGATCTCAGCCCTTTAGGATGGAGGAATAGAAGAGATAGGAAGTCACTGGTGGCTGCTCCTCTGTGTCTCTGGTGATCTAGGTTCTTACCCCAATATCTCACTACCTATTTTGTATTGATAAAGAATAATTAGCTAAATGATTCAGCAACCGGCTGACTATGCACTCGCATCAAAGACACTAGCCAGAAGGCATAGCTTGCTTGACTTCTCTGTGTTCAAAGAGTTGTATAGGTATTACCTTCAGCAATGGGGCCTTGCTGTCAGTTTGTGGAGAGCAATCTATGGCAAGAGTCAGGGTTTTTTTTGGGGGGGGTTCCTGTAGAAACCCTTCATACAACATGGAAACTGATGACATGACCCCTCCATGCTATGGTTAAGCGGGAGGTTTTCATTGTAGATATGAGAGAGACCACAAGCAGAGGCTTCTGGGAGAAGAAAGAGCAAAGAGAGAAAGAAGTAAACTGAACGTGACCAGAAGACTGGTCATGGCCAGGGCTGTCTGCGAGGGAAGAATGGCAGGGGCCGGAGAGCAGAGAAAGCATAGTAAGAGACGCAAAGAGGAGCAGAGCAAGACCAATGAGAGCAGCAGGGCTATAAGGGAATGGGTAGATGCTGGGAGAGAAGCATGTGAACTGGAGGAGTTCAGAGTAGGGAATCCTCTGCGGGTCCAAGCTGAGCTCATTTCTGAATATCTGGACTGCATTTTGGAGTTTGGGGAATTGGAGTCTCCTTTGGACCTGGCAGTCAACAATTCCAGTAGATGTAACCCATTCCCTGTTGCGGAACATTATTTTGAGATGTAACCCATTCCCTGTTGTGGAATATTATTTTAAGATGTGTTACATTTGTTTATGCTGTGGAATATTTATTTTAATGGTGCGAGAATGTGCTGCATTCTTTTATGCTGCATTTGTTTAGCTCTGTGAAGCTGTGACTCTTTGCCTGTCTGAAACACCTGATGGTCTAATAAAGAGCTGGATATCTAATAGTGAGGCAGGAGAGAGGATAGGCGGGTTGGTAGGCAAAGAGAATGAATAGGGGGAGAAATTGGTGAGGAGGGACGAAGAAGCGAGTAAAGAAGGGGTCGGTCACTCAGCCACACAGCCAGACATGGAATAAGAAGGGAAGAAAAAGGTGGATGGAATAATTTAAGAAAAGCTGACTAGCAACAAACCAAGTTAAGTCCAGGCATTTATAAGAAAAATAAGTTTCCGTGGTGATGTGGGATTCCCCTCTGTATACCATTGTTTAATAAAGAAGCTGCTTTCAGCCAGTGGCTTAACAGAATATAGCCAGACTGGAAAAGATATATAGAGAGAGTAGGCAGAGTCAGTGAGAAGCCATGTAGCCGCCACAGGAGACAGAAACCTCTGCTGGAGCCTGCCAAAACTTTGCTGGTAGGCCATGATCTCATGGTGTTGCACAGATTAGTGGAAATAGTTTAGTTTAGGATATAAGAGTTAGCTAGCAATATGCTTAAGCTACTGGCCAAACAGTATTGCAAATAATACAGTTTCTGTGTGATTATTTCGAGTCAGGGTGGTAGGGAAATGAACTGGCGGCCTCTGCCAACACCATGAGATTTATTTGGAAACTGGGTGGCAGGCCCTCAAAAGAGAAAACAGAATAAATCAATCAACAAAATTTTGGCTTTCCAATGTGGGCCTAGAGAAAAGGAAAAAAAATCCAGCTACAATTCTCAATAATAGAAGCTTTATCTGGTGGCAAGAGCTGTCCAGCTGGGGCTCTGTTTCCCACATTATTTGGTGATTTCATTTGGATCACTTTCATATATGCACATATTTTAGGACTCCTGTTATTTGTTCTTTGCTGTGGTGGTGGTGGTGGTGGTCACGTGTGGTGGTGGTGGTCACGTGTGGTGGTGGTGGTCACGTGTGGTGGTGGTGGTCACGTGTGGTGGTGGTCATGTGTGGTGGTGGTGGTCACGTGTGGTGGTAGTCACGTGTGGTGGTGGTGGTGGTCATGTGTGGTGGTGGTGGTCACCTGTGGTGGTGGTCGTGGATTGTTCCTTCTTTGAGTTTTCATGGGTGCTTAGCCTCTTGAGGTAGGCTTTTTCCTTCCAGCACTTTCTGCAAGGGTTGAATTTGCAGACAAATATTGCTTAAGTTTGATTATTATCATGGAATGCCTTTTACCCCCTATTTTTTGCATTTTTTAATTTTTAATTAAAAGTTATTTTTTTCTTTGTGTCTTTCACATCATGCATCTCATTCCCATTCATTTCCTGTTCCTCTGTGTCCATCCTCTGCCCTTGAAACTTCTTTCCAAATAAAATGAAATAAAATTTAAGAGGAAAAAAAAGAGACATCTCATATGGAAGCTGTAGTGACATAGTGAGTCATGCAGTAAATCCTTTTATCCATATATCCTTACATGCAGGTGTTCACTGCAAAGAGTCATTGGTCTGGTTCATGGTCTCTGGTTTCTGCTACACTATCAATGCTGGGCCTCACTGGGACTCCTCTTGTATATTCTGTTGTTGTCCTGTGTCCTGGAGATCCTGCAGCTTTGGGTCTCCAGGACTGGCCCCTTCACATGTGGATGTGGTGTGGATGATGCAGTGGGCCCACTCATAATCCTGGTTCTGGGACTGTATAGTGGCAAGGTTGATTGGACCCCAGCTCTCCCCTGTCCTTACCATCAGGGTGAGCTCTCCAGCCTTGCACTAGTTTACCCCTTGCAGCAATGAGCAAGGGGTGGGGCTAGTTCTCCTGCTTTCATGCCTTCAGGGTCTGCTCTCCTACAATTGCACCTTAAGGACCAGCTCTACGGTGTCACCCAGGCGAGGTGCAGGGGCCACTCTCCCAGCTGCTGTTGCTGGCGATGGGCAGGGATGATTCTCCTACTCTTGTGGCCTCAGGACCAGCTCTCCCATCTGCCACACATCCTCACTATGATATGGCGGATGAGGGGGGTGTGGCCAGCTATCCCTCTTTCTCAACATCAGAGCAAGCTCACCTGTGCTTCCACCAAGAGGGTCAGCTCTACTGTGCTGCCCAAGTGAGGAGCACTTCTCTGAGTGCTGCATCTAGGAAAGGGGAGGGTCAAGGATTAAGGCGGGCGCCCCCTCCTCCACACTGCCGCACGACAGATGAGTAGTGGGACCAGCTTGCCCACCCTGTGCTCACAACTTAGGGGCTGGCTCGCCCACAACTTGGTCAACAGGGTTGGCTCTATTGTTTTGCCCAGGGGAGGTTCAGGGCCTGCTCTCCTGCAGCTGGTGAGGGGCAGGGGCCGTTAGCGTGCTTGTAAGACCTCAGGGCCAGCTCTCCTACCTACTCAGCAGTGTAGAGGAGCAAAGGGGAAGGGCGTCTCTTTCCCACCTATGCCACCACAGGGCAGATAAAGGGTATCATGCCCATGTTCTCTGGGCAGACTCACGTGTGTTCCTATGGAGAGAGTCAGCTCTGCTGTGCTGCCCAGATGGGATGCAGGGCCTGTATTCCCCAGTATTCCTGTTGCAGGGCCTGTATTCCTATTGCAGTAGGAAAAGAAGAGGACCAGTTCCTTCACCAGTTGGAGGTGGTAGGGGAAGAAGGGAGGGCACATTTCTTTTGCCCCTACCATACCACCACATGACAAATAAGGGAGGCAGTACCAGCTATGACCCTCTCACATCCCTGGAGCTGGCTCACCTGTGCCCCTGTCTACAGGGCCAATTCTACTATGCTGCCCAGGCAAGGCACAGCACCCGTTCTTCCAAGTGAAGCAGCTGTTGAGGGGTTGGGTCAGGTCTCTCATCTGCTGCAGGTGTTGAGGGACAAGGAGAGAAGGGTGTCATTCCCTCATCCATGCCACCACATGGCAGATGAGAGGGGCGCAACCTGCTCTCTGGTTCTCACACCCTCGGCCAGCTTGTTCACGCCCCTGCAAACAGGTTCAGCATTACTGGACTGCCCAGGTGAGGTGTAGGGCCCTCTTTCCTGAGTGCTTCAGCTGGTGAGGGGTAGGACCAATTCTCCCTCGTGCTGGAGACAGTGAGGGGCAGGACCAACTCTATAGCCCTAATCCCCTTGGCCTTCGGTGGTATCAAGAGCCTCAGACATTAACACAGACCATGGCTGCATCAGGACCATGAACCTAAGCATGGGTCCCAGACATTGCCATGGCCTAGGTGGCTCGCAAGCCACCTACCTCAGCATGCTCTTCACCACTTTCACCTCTTCAGATATGCCTCCATCCGCAAGACATGAGCCATTCTCTCTCTCTCACACCACACCATACATTTGCTTACCATAATAGTGCCCCTCTGCCTGGTGGCATGAGGCACCAGGTAGGACTATGTTTTCTCCTAAGAGACCAGGCCTTCATGTGCGTCTCTTTGCCCCACTCTGATGTGGGAAGTCCTTCTGTATATGTGTTGCTTCTACTGATTAATGAATAAAGAAACTGCTTTGGCTGGTGATAGGGCAGAATAGAGCTAGGCGGGGGAAACTAAACTGAATGCTGGGAGAAAGAAGGCAGAGTCAGTGAGACACCATGTAGCCGCAGCAGGAGACAGATGTGCTGGAACCTTGCCAGTGAAGCACGACCCTCGTGGTAAAATATAAAATAATAGAAATGGGTTGATTTAAAATGTAAGAGCTATCTAAAACTACGC
Source organism: Ondatra zibethicus (assembly GCA_004026605.1). Lineage (NCBI taxonomy): Eukaryota > Metazoa > Chordata > Mammalia > Rodentia > Cricetidae > Ondatra > Ondatra zibethicus. Next base: position 91,120 of record PVIU01002159.1, on the reverse strand, counting down.
TTAAGCTATTGGCCAAGCAATATTGCAGTTAATATAGTTTCTGTGTGTTTATTTCAGGTCTGGGCAGCTGGGAACCAACGAGCAGCCTCTACCAACATATTTAGTCTGAATATATTGTATTTCAAACCAGAATAAGGCTTTATAACGAATAGTTATATTCTCTACTAAAGTATCTGGTCTTGGTTATTGCTTTCCGTATTTTCTTTGTGCTGCAGATGAATCTGTTAGCCTCTGGCAGGCTAAGCAAGTGCTGCTTTGTCACTGAGGTGTTGCTCTCAGCTAGGCCTCAGGACTGGACTGTCTTATTTTCTCCATCTATCTCATTGAAAGTTTTGCTAGGTGTAGCATTATAGCCTAGTATCTGTGGTCTCTTAGAGTCTGCAGTACATCTACCCAGGCCATTCTGGCTTTTAGATTCTTCATTGAGAAGTCAGGTATTATTCTTATATGTCTGACCTTATATGTTACTTATTCTTTTTTCCTTTCAGTTTTTAATATTCTTTCTTTGCTCTGTGTTTAGTGTCTTGAGTATTATGTGCTGAGGGGATTTCTTTTCCTGGTCCAGTCTATTTAGGTAGGGAAAATGTCATCTACGATTTTGTTGGAAATATTTCCTGTGTCTTTTATCTGCATTTCTTCTCCTTCCTCTATCACTATTATTTTTAGATTTACTTTATCATAGTCTCCCAAACTTCCTGGATGTTTTGTGCCTGGATTAGTTTTAGATTTAACATTTTCTTTAACTATCCATCTCTTCTCTATCATGTCTTCAACAGCCAAGACTTTTTCTTCTATCCCTTGAATTCTGTTGGTGAGGCTTGCCTCTGAGGTTCATGTTTTTGTATTTCCAGGTTTTCCTGTTGTTTTTTTTTTATTGACTCTATTTCCACTTTCAGGTTTTGACATGTTTTTTTCTTTCTTCATTTCCTTCCACTGTTTGTTTTCATAGATTTCTTTAAGGGATTAATTTATTTCCTCTTTAGAGATCTCTAGTGTATTAATAAAGGGTGTTTTAAAGTCTTTGTATTATGTTTCATCTGTGTTGCAATTCTCAAGACCTACTGTGGTAGGGTTTCTGGGCTTTAATGGAGACATATTGTCCTGGTTGTTATTGATTGTGTTTTTATGCTGGTGTCTAGGAATCTGGGTTTGGGATGATTATAATTCTAGGTGTCTTTGTTGGGTGGGTTCTTTGTTCCTTGGTTTTTTTTTTGTTGTTTTTTTTATTTGCCCTCTCTGGTTCTTAGGAGAGTGTAGTGGCTGTATGTTGCCTGGCAGGTTTTTTTTTTCCTGGAATTCTGCCAGTTGTAGCTACTGGAGGTTCCAGATAAAATGTGTTTTTTTGGTTTTATTTTATTTTATTTTATTTTGGTTTTTTCGAGGCAGAGTTTCTCTGTAGCCTTGGAGCCTGTCCTAGAACTAGCTCTTTAGGTATTGGAAGCTGACACTTAGGGATGGGGATGAGCTAGGTGGATGCTGATGGGGTCCACAGGAGGGAGGGGAGCAAGGGTGTTCCACCAGGATCTGATACAGAGCAGGGGAATGAAGCTGAGGGAAGAGGAAAAGCTGCAGAACTATAGTTAGTCTTCCTGCTGCCCTGGACTGCAATTCTGGCAGGTTTTCAGGAAATGAAGACACTTTTGAAGGAGAAGAAACTGACTGTGTTTGCTTCCCAAGACAGCAATGTGACCATTGAAGGAGGTGGATGCTGTGTCCATGCAATGGAGGTGGATGCTGTGTCCATACAATGAAGGAGGTGGATGCTGTGTCCATGCAATGGAGGTAGATGCTGTGTCCATACCATGAAGTAGATGAAGGATGCTGAAAAAGCTTCCCAATGGTCCAGAGACCCATTGGTTGGGCAGTCTGGAAAAACCCAGTTGAATGCTGGGAGGAAGAAAGGTGGAGGCAATGAGAAGCCATGGAGCTGCCAACGTCAGACATGCTGAATCTCTGCCGGTAAGCCACTGCCACATGGCAATATACAGATGAATAGAAATGGGTTAAATTAAAATAAGAGTTAGCCAATTAAGAAGCTACAGCTAATGGGCCAAACAGTTATTTATTTAATACAGTTTCTGTGTGATTATTTCAGTTCTGGGCAGCCAGGGATGAACAAGCGACTCCCTGCAACACCCAGTAATGCATCAGTTAACTCAGCATCTACAACAGGGACTGGTACAAGAAAAATCTAGGAAGCAAAGCCAGGACCCTAGGAAGAGGTTTGGAAGACCCACTTTTCTTTCTCTAAACTCCACAAAAATGCATCTTTTCATAGGGTAGAGGTGTTTAGCAATGATTTTGAAGACAGGATGACAGTCCAAGACTTCCCAAGAGGAAACATACCAGTCCAGGAATGAACTGAGATCTTAGAGGCATAGGCGCCTTCAAGATGATGAGAAAGTTCCAGAAAGAGCCCAGGTATGTGAAGAGTGTGTCACTGGCAGCAAGAACAGTTCCAAGAAGAACTCCCCCAAACCTACCTGGAAGACTGGGTAGACATTCCTAGCAGGGCTCCCATGCTATGGTGATAGATGCCAGACCACCGTCAGTAAACACATGTTAACACATATAGATAATAACATGAAGGCATCCAGTGGTCCAGATGTGTGTCTTTCCTCTTCTTTTAACTGACATCTCATTGGAGCTGAAGTAGTGCCGACCAGTCCGAGTCTTGTGCCAACAGGATCCCGTATCGAGTGTGTCACAGGAAGAGTTGCCAGATGTACAGAAAAGAAAAAAAAAAAGGGCAAATGCCCAGTTACATTTGAATTTGGGGAAAATAGTGAATAACTTTAGGGTGCATCTCATATATACCCATAATTTAAGGATTTGTTTATTATTAAGTATTTGTGTGTGTGTGCATGCGTGTGTGTGTGTGTGTGTGTGAGAGAGAGAGAGAGAGGGAGAGAGAGGAAGGGATGGAGAGGGAGGAAGAGAGAGAGGGGGGAAGGGATGGAGAGGGAGGAAGAGAGAGGGGGAAGGGGAGGGAGAGAGAGAGAGAAAAAGAGAGAGAGAGACTATGTGCACACATGAGTGCAGGTGTATGTGTAGGCCAGAACAGGTAATTGGACCTCTTGGAGCTGAACTTACAGTGGTTATGAGGCCCAGATGTGGGTGCTGGGAACCAAACGGGTCCTTTGGAAGACCAGCAAGCACTGGGCCATCTCTTCAGTCCTTGTTCCTCTCATTTAAAAGATCTGGCTCTTTTTCTAAAATCCCAGTCCCACTGAGGGTCTTATGTGTATGTGGCAGTATTGGTCAGGGGTTCTTGCTTTTGGTACCGGACCTTCCTCTGAAGCCATAAGCACTTCCTTAGGCCAGACATCCAAAGCACAACCAGTCAAGGGGGGTGTCCTGAGACAACCCCCTGTAAACGAAGGATGGCGACGAGGGACAAGTAACACCTGTCCTTTGACGGAGAATGAGGGCATGCTGCTGCTCAGTGGCCCTGGCAGCGCTACCCTGTTGGCACAGCAGCCATGGAGTTATGTGGCCAGTGCTGGCTTTGTGCTCTCCCTGCACGGTCTCCCTGCTCCTTCACACCTGCTCCCTATGAAGTCCCTTCAGATACATTTTCTTCCACATCTTGGGATCTACATTTGTGCAGCCATGAACAAAGAGAACATATTTGAGCATGGAGGGAAATACCAGCAACTCCTCTCCTTCCAAATAGTTGGAAGTATTCAAAGATGTGAAATATAAGTTTTCAGCAATAAGTTTAGCATATGAGAAACGATTGCCTACCTAATTACATGACAGAATAATTTTAGATAATAAGCAAACGTTTTAAATTTTACTTTTGGAAAAGGGCATTTTCCCTGTTTGACAATTAAAAATGAAAATAAGTGCCTTGCTTATATTTTCTTACTGCCAAACTGCAAAAAATTCTCTTATCTTCTATTTATCTATTTTTATGTATCTATCTATCCATCTATTTATCCATCCATCCATCTATCATATATCTATATGGCAGTACCCTGCCAGCATGCCCAAACTGAGCAACCACACCTCATCAAGTCTGTATTCTATGATCTCTCTGCTTAAGGAAGTGATTTAATAAACACTGTTTATAGTGAGAATGTTTCTTGGGATGTTTGCGATTACTATTTCTCAAGTGCTTCTGGTCCTCAGTGTAAATACTGTGGCAATATTTGAGGAAGAGTTCTCTTTCGGCAGTTTTGTGTTTCATCAGCCTGGGGTTTCGGTGCCTGGAGACTGCAGCAGGCCCCGTGTGCAGCAATCAGTCATGTCCTCTGGGCGGTTTGGCAGACAGCTGATGACTTGTTCTGTCATGAACTGGAGTCACAGATACCCATGAGGCAGAGAAGAACTCCATTGTTCCAGGTGTTTTGTTATTTTAAAATAAACCATGCAGGCACTGCCCCGCTCAATCGCTGGCAAAGAAATATTCTTCCTCACCTTTATGGTTTTGTAGGGATTTGACTTGTATAGTTTAGCCCACATTTTGTGTGTTTTCTCCCCAAGGAGTAAGTGACATGGTTTTTAAATAGTACTATCTGTCCACGACCTTGTAGCAGCACTTAGAAACCATTAGAAAGTGGAATGACATGAGACCCCAAGTCACAAGGATGTCATTTTTCACACACCGAGTTCCATGGTACAAGAGTGAACTTAGCATGGGTAGGAGCTACAGAGGTTAGGTCCACAATTCTCCCAGTCTGAGGTTAGTTCCACAATTCTCCCATTCTCCCTTTACTATTGCTTATTTGTTTGTGGAAATCTCTTAAGGTTCGATTGTAATTGCAGATTATGAAACTCTGCCAGGCTACCTGTGCGAACTTCAGCAAGAGATCCCTAACGCCGTCCCTTCCCCTCCCATCACCCGGGGGAAAAGTACTCAGAAAAGTTAGTTTAAGGAGCAGGGAAGAGGTGAATATTTTCATTAGGAACCATTTTTCTTCCTGACATGGGTCTGCCTTTCTGAGTCACAATAATCCTGTACTGTTAAAAATCACGTAAAATTAAGAAGGCTCAAAAAGTCTGTGAAATAAAACTCAGAGACAACGAATCCCAGAGACAAATATTGACCATCCCTGCTCGCCGCCAGCATGGTTCTCAGAAAAGCCCGTTTCCTGCAACCGTGCCGGGTCCGGCACTTACGGCCTTGTACTCTAACAATGCCTATTTGTTTGAATGGCACTCTGCCTGTGTAGAACTTGGTAAAATTCTTGCCATAGGGATCAACAATGCTCAACGGCACACATATTAATAGGAACGTGGCTCCACACAGGGTGGGAATCAGATTCTTTGAGTTTGAATCTTGGCCCTGGCATTAGCTAGTGAATCCAGACAATTAGACTCTTAACCCTGCATGTTCCCCAGCACTTCCTTACCGTTAGGAGACAGTGTGTGAGCACAAAGTAAGAATGTGCAATTCTAGCAATTCTTTTTATTTTGTTACCATCCTTATTTTGTAAGCATGAGGGACTATGGGGGTGAGAGGAGCTGGCCATCAGAATCTGGACGTGATGCATTAGGGAGGACTCCAGCTCACATGCTACAGGACACCATGAAGTTCACGTGGCAGAAATGAGGCCCAGTGCAGTGTGAAATGGGGTGGGGCATTTGTTCAAATGGCAGGCGGGAGTCCTTCCATTCAGGGGACACACACACAAACCTCTTCCCTTTTCATTTTCTCTCACAACTTGTTATGGGCTTTTCAAACGAGCTATGTGTTCTAAATAAAGAAAAACTAAAATAAATAAATAAGCTAAAAATTCAATTTGGATGTAGATTTTCACTCATTTTATGTCAGTTTTGAATGCAAATCTATGAGAATTTAACCTCATGGAATTGTTCGAAAGCATCCAGTGTATAAATCACAGCTCAACTGGGTGCCTAGTCTAACAGTCCCCACCTCTGGAATACTCATGAGGACCGAAGATTTCTTCAGGAAGGCACTATGAGTTGACCTGTTTTTCTTTGTCTCTATGGAACCATTTTGGGATGGGAGGTGGGGGGTAAATGGTCAGACCTGACAGGGAAGCCACCCGTGGAAGAAAAGCATGCCCTAGAATCTCTTTGAGGACATAGTGCTTTCCTGTGCAGGACCCTGTCTTCCAGCGTTGCTGATTCTTGTTCAGTACTGGACACCTGCGTGGCGGCTTCACACTTGCTCGGAGCCTTCGGTTGCAATGCTGAGACTGTGGAGGTCCCTGCAGGCAAGCAATAAGGAAATGCACCACCCGTGCCCGCTGTGCAAGGTGGTGCACTTCCGGTATTCTGGCTTGGGTGTGCCTCAGAAGCTTCTAGTTCACCAAGAAAGATAGTTCGCTGACTGTAAATGGCTTTTCTAAGCAGGAAAAGGTGGATGCTAAAAACTGTGCATTTTTATTTCGTTAAAAACAAAACAAAACATCCAGGCTGCCTAAGACTAAGTTGAAGAAACATGTGTATAACTCCATCATTTTCCTGTTAGGCATAAAGAGCCCAAGGACAAATGTCACCTGATATGGCGTGTTGCGTAATCACGATCCTGAGCAGAGAAATGTCTATTGGCAAAGCCACCTGTCACATTATCACATCCATTAAACGGAGCCTGCACTTTGTCATTCAAAGCCTGTGGAGAGACTCCCCTTCAATATTGAGTCGAAGAAATGTCCATTAAACCCTTGTCCTCACAAAACTAAGGCTAAATGCCCAACCTCTCTCTAATGGACATTGGGCTATGTATTTTTGACATTTATTTTTTTTCATTCTATCTTAGTCACACATTATTCTTTTAAACAAATTTGTTTTCTAACCTCAAAGTCAGGTTAGTTTTGGTGTGCAATGCATTTCATCCTGCCGTACACTTATTCAACTTGGGTGGAAAATTTATATAAACTATAAATTGTTTATATGTTAATTCACTTTGCTACCTCATTTTATTATTGCAAAAGTCTGTCACCTTGAATCCCAGAACAAAAATTAAATATATGAATACACATTTAAAAATGTTAGAAATAACGTTAGTAAATGGCTTCTACTTACGAAGCGTTTATGAATTCAGATGGGGTGAAAGTCTATGCTGCAGATACATGAAGCCTGTTTTCCCCAGTAGATACTTTGCTTCTGGAGTGTGTCTCAGAACTGGTGCTGGCAACATTGTTCAATTAACATTTGTTTGAAAGATGCATTTGAATAGGTTATCATGGCCATTCCTTGGTAGCATAGGCCTGGTTCAGAAGAGCCCTGGATAAAGAAAATTCATAAAATTCAATTTTCTATTTTGGATTACTAATATCTTCAATAACTTCCCAAAAGTTTTATAACAGTATCTGATCATAGTTAAAGGAAACAACAACAACACAGAACATTTTCCTAGGTGGTCACAGGGGATCTTGTCTAAGCAGAGAAGAGGCCCCTACACAGCTGACTAATTTTTCCCATCATCCCAAGCAGCAGACTACTTTAGCTGGATTCATGGTGGACCAAAGACTATGTTTCCTAGACATTCTGATAGCTAGACATGGTCATGGCATTCGGCTCTCTTTTCCGGGTGACTAACTGCTGAGGCTGTGAGCTGTGAGCACTGGTGATGGTTGTTACTCAGGCTGTGTTGTTCATAGGGAGAGAATGAGTTAGTCCTACTGATGTCACTGTGAATTGGACTTTATGTTACATAGAGCAAATAGTCTAGATAATGCAGTGCCCGACTGAGACAGGATGTCTTTACAAACAGAAATAGTGTAAGGATCCACTCATTTGCCAGGGGAATAGATTAATCTAAGATATAAATATTAAGATTTTATTCATGCAATACAAATATTTATGTATATATACATACAGTCATGTATGTTCATATGTATATGATTTGGAGATCTATGTCATAAAATAGTTTGCCTTTGTCTAGCTCAGATCTAGAGTTCAGAACTACATGGCAGTATCTGTTCATAATCAAAATGATCAATGAAGAATATCTATGTTTCATTATGAAATTATGAAATCTTTTGCAATCTAAATATTCAGAGGGGTGCTAATTAAACAACTTCTAGATTAGATACATTTAAGCATATTAAGATAGAGCTTAAAGAAGTATGAAGTTGATTATCTTTAACATTTTCATTCAGAGTGTTCACGGTATGGTATTTGTCTCCAATAAAAAAGTATTGGGGGCTTGTTGAAAGTTGGACTCCACCATTTTATCCATATGGTTTTCTTATTTGAAAATTAAACAAAGAACACACATTTAGAAATCCCCCCCCCGGTGTGTGTGTGTGTATGTGTGTGTGTGTGTGTAGATGTATCATAAGTGTGAACTGGAATCCAGGAAGGCTCAGTGTGGTTTTCTTATCTGGGAAAAAGAATTTTAGTTCTTCAAATTTCTTTTCATTTTAGAGTTACCTATTCCTAGATTTCCCCTTGTTTTAATAAATTACTAACTGTTGGTAAGTGGGTAAGTTAAACACATTCTTTGAAAAATGTAGGATATATTGTTAGCTTGCAGGATAGCTCCAAAAAACTTAGATAATATTACCAGATACCAGGGTGTATTGCCCTGTAATGCTGTCAAAGAGCAGAAAATTGGAATATAATCTTCCTGATACATCATGATAAAAGTTAGATGGAGGAAGAGAGGAAGCTGGACAGGGACAATGTAAACAGTAAAATGTACATGAGTGCACCTTGTAAGTGAACTTACTATGAAAACATGATTTATTACGTAATATTTTGGATCATATACAAGATATCCTAAAGCATTCTATCCATAACAGAAAAGTCAGTCTGTAAGAATGGATACAAAACTTAACCCATAAGTTTAGTATGATTAAAGATTTTCTATGAAACATGTAAAGAGACTTGAATAAATTTAGAGTGACTTCATGTTCCTGTGTGGGATAGCTGAGTATTGAGGTTTTCTTAGTTGATAGAGGCTGTGCATTCCCATAATCCCAGAACTAGAAAGGATGAGGCAGGAGGTTTGCCATGACTCCTAGGCTAGCTTAGGCTACATTCAGAGTACCCAGCCAGCTAGGGTTATATATTAAGAGGTAACTTGGGGGATAACTCCAGATTTCACACATCTGAAGAGATTTTGGCAAGATGATTTTAACATGAAACTGAGAAGAAGAGCTAACAAAAGAGATTGCTAGTCACCCTGTCAGTCAACGAAACACATTTAAGGGATCTCAGGCATCTGTGGTGGCATTGTCACCAGCACCGACTGAGAGATGAAGGACACTAATGTGATAGCCAGAAGCAACCTCCTGAGCACATAGACATGTGTGCATAGCTGTGGGGCAGAAGATTTGTTATCTACTCGTTTGTGTTCGAAATATTGGAAGTATGGAGGCAGTGACATCATTCGGGAACACGTGTAGCCTGGTCTCATGTGGTTGTGACCTTGCAGATAACTATATTTACTCATTAAATAAAAAAGTATGCTCATAAAGTGGCCATAATTAGGGCAGTTATACTGTCTAATGTTAACCTCTCCTAGAACGGGCACAGAATGTGTGAGACTTACACAGAGCTAGTGTCTGGCTGTTTACTGTGCTGCGTGTGACAGGTCTCTCTGTGGAGTGGTAGAGAGATCACTAGCTGTGAGGCTATGAAAGCTCTCCTCTCTAAAGGCATGGCTTCTTGTCCTGTGAGTCTTTACACTTTCGCATACTAGGCTTATTAATACATAATTATAACACAATGAAGAGCCGAAAACTTCTGACCGAGTTCCTAAAAATGTAAAATGTTAATGGACAAAAAGTTGGTCAAAATTTCTATAAATATTAGGGAAAAATAACAAAAGATGTTATTACATTCTACCTTATACCAAATAAGTTTAATAACAATAAATGCAGAAATGATGAAGAACTAAAATGCACATGAACATTTTTAGCTGATCTTGGCGATAAGCTGGCTACCCTCTGTCTGTCAGGTTTTCATATTCCAAGGAGTGTCTAGGAAGATTCAGAATGTCTACCTTAAGAAACTGGGCAGCCACGAGTAGCAACAACCAAGAGCTGAGGATTCTGCAGACTTTTACAGTGTGCCTTGCCCTGGAGCGCACTTATTTCTGGGAACTCTTAGAAAGGGGTCAATGGCACCCAGAGCAAGAAAGCACAAAGTGTGGGACAGAAACAAATGCAAGCAAAAGCATTCAGGTTGCATTGCCACAAGCAGGGTGAAGTCCCCAGGGACTGGACACTGCAAGAGTGGCCTCAGAGAAGGGGAGGATGTGAAGCCCGGCATATGAGATGGTTGTGGCAAACAAAACAAAGCATAATTAAATGGCAAAGTAGAAATATTTTCTGTTTATAATAAAGCAGTTACGGCACAAAAGGGGAAGGTCACTTACAAATACATGGAAAGAAAAAAGTAAACACAATTTTCAGATTAATAGGCAAATAAAGGAGGAAAAAAAACACCCATGATAAACATGAAGAACAACCTCATTAATTCACAGTTTTACAGATAATAATTCAATTAGCTATTGAACTGACAATTCAATTAAAATTATTATTCTCAGTTTAGGGGTGGGCAGAAAATGGCTGCTTTCTTATATGCTGAGGATTATTCAATACAGCGTTTTTGAAGGGCAGCTTGGCACTATGTGCAGATGCTATAAAATGACAGTGCGCCCCATTCACAGGGGCACTATCTGCAGACGCTATAAAATGACAGTGCACCCCATTCACAGGGGCACTATCTTCCAGAGAATTAAAAAAATAGTTAGCGTGTACTTCATCAGCATAATCCTTAATAATCTAAGCATTTGTCCTTATACCCATAGAAAAGCATATTCTTCACCTCCCATCAAGGAAACTTCTCTGTGTGAAAGATGGAGACCACAGAAAGAGAAAGCCACAGTCAATCAAAATGCAGAGTTGTGGATACATCTACAACACACTCCTGAATCTAAGGCTCAGGAATGTTGTGGAGAAGAGGCTGGAAATCTTCTAAGGGTCAGAGGATCAGACAGTTTGCTGTGAGACTGTTTCTCCTAGTAATATCAGAAGCTTCACCCATAAAGTCTGACCAACATGACTGCCCAAACTTGAGTTCAACAAGGACAACAGCAGCAGACGTGCCAGAGTGGACTGGGGAAAGACCATGAGGCCAAACCCTGCACAGAGAACTACAGATAAGTGAAGAATGCTGGGAGCGGGAGATATGGAAACTGGAAAAGGACATAAAACATAATAAAATTATATACTGATTTGAGGAACACAGATATAAAAATTCTCAGTAAAATACTATCAAATTTCATTGAAGTCCAAATTAGTTTCAACCCAAAAATACAAGGTTGGTTCAACATTATAGAAATATATAAACATGGACTTCAGGACATAAACCACATGATAATCTCAACAGATTCAGGAAAGGCCTACGACAAACTTCAATCTCTTTTCATGATAAAAAACCATAAAAAACTATGATCAAAGGAACATGTCGTAAGCCACATTTCAGGATAACTTCTGTCACAATCCAGCCATGATGGGTTTGTATGTTCCAGGGTAGGGGTGTGTGGATTAGAAATGTTAGGTAGGAGGAACAGAGACATGAAAGAAACACAGAGATATAGGATAACACTGGGAGAGAAACTCGCTGTATACTGAATACTGAATCCGCCTGCATGTAATCAACATGTGCTTTTATACTCCAATATGGGGGGGGGGGGCAGGGAGAAGGCAAAAGACTGCTCTAACATGATACAAAGAACAACCAGAACAGTTACTTGCTTCAACATTTGAGACAACAAGCCATTATTTCCTGAGTAAAAACAGTTGATGTTTTGGGTAGGATATGCAGCGAATACACCTTAGACCAAGTATCCTGTAGGAAGCCATTCCCTATGTCAAACCTCCTGTTTTAAAATGAAGGAGCAGGAATAAGCTTGAATTCTCTGACGTTTGGTCAGGGAGGAGAAGATCCACCTATATGGACCATCTTAACATCCAAAAACACCAAGGAACCACACCCTAGGTTACGGTGTGTAGCCACACCTCTTGTCAACAACTTTGAAAGAGCAAAAATAAGCGCAGACTCTCTGACCTCCAGACAAGGTGGGACAGGCTCACATCTGTGAGTCCCCACAAGAACACTTCTAGAGGTAACGAAGACTATATGCAACACGCTTAGAGCCAACACTTTACCAAATGAGCAAAACCCAAAAGCATTTCCCTTAGAATTAGGAACAAGACAAGGATGCTCACTCGTACAAGTCTTTAAAAACGTAATCCTTAACTGTTGCCATGAGTGTCAGCTGCCAGCAGAGCAGAGCTCGAAGGGGACCCATGGAGCTAGTTTTTTTATCTGAGGGAGTAAGGGAACAACATACATACACACACACACACACACACACACACACACACACACACACACACACACACACTTGATGATTTCCTTCTGACTTCTTATTCTTCTATTCTTATTTTTCCACTACATTTTTTCCTGGTGATTTCCTTCTCCCATTCTTGATGTTTTCCTTCTCACTCACTTTATTTTTTTTCCCTTACAGCTTATATAACCCAGCAAAATCTTTCAAACGATATAAAAATTACAATGTGGTTGCATTCTATTTTTCAAGTGAATGGTTACAATGAATACAAGTAAAAAACAGCATGTTTTCCATATATCTTACATGATTAAACATTTTACATATTACAGGTGAAAAACAAGTTGCTCCAAGAACCCACGTACATTCTTGTCCAAGCAACGTGCTATAGATTAACACAGTGTGAGCAAGTAAGGTATTTTTCTCAGCCAGTTCTTTTACTGGCAGGCTGCATTTTGCAGTTACAAAGCAAGGACCCATCGTTTTACTGATTATCTTGAAAGGTAATCTTACAAGGAGTATTAAAGGAATCACAAATCTAAACTTTTGTATATGAAAATCCATCAGCTTTACTTTAAATCTTTAGGGTACATATCCACTCAACAACAGTTTTTTTTATATATCAGGAAGCTGAGGGCAGAAATGGGAACAAGGAATTAATCATTATCCCATCCTAGCAAGAAAGACACATCAACTAATAATAGTAGGGCTGCTTTGTTTTGATCCCTAACCTTAACAAGTTTCTCACTAACCTATGTGCCTTTTTAAAACTTTAGATTGTCTTCTTGGGTTTTTCACCTCAAAGTCATTTATCAAAAACGTCTCAATCTAATGAAGTTATTTTCAAAGCTTTGTTTCAGTTATGATGTGCTCTGAAACCTGTGAACACACTCACAAGACTAAGGTTAGAAGAATGTAAGCTAGTTGGACTACTGGGACTCAATTGTTTTTCTTAATCATTAACTCAAACCACAGTCTATATGACTCCTCAATAGAAACTCATGTGTTCTAGCTGTGTGACACTTCCTTGTTTTACTTTTTATCCTCTGCGGCCTCAGCTTTATCAGAGGCAGGGGCAACATTTTATCAAGTTTTCCACTAAACTAACGTCTGTCATAATCCCTTACCATATTTATTAAGAACCCTCAATCACTAAATCCTATTTAAACTATTATTGTATAAAATCATTGCTTCAGTTAAACAGTACAGCTGAGGAAGAAATCGTCTTTATAAAAATCCATAGGTACAAGTACCAAGTAGAACGGGATATTTCCAAGAGATGATCATACTATACTAAGAGTAGTTGGGATCCCCACACCCATTCACCCCATGCCAGACACCAGAGAAAACTGGCAGTGGCAAACATGCAAAGACACAGCAGTGGAAGGAAACATTCCGTGGCAGAGGCCCTTGGGGCCTTACCTATCAGAGATTCATCCACCATGGTTTTGTTTCCTGGTGGGCTGATCCCCTGAAGTCAGTTACCCTCTGCTGCTTTTCTGATATGGCCACCAGCAATTCTTCAAATTTTGTCGAGACATAGAGAAGAGAAATAAGTGAAAGAAAACACACAGGAAAGGACATGAGGGAACCCTGTTCATAGATGACGTGATCCTATACATGAAAGGCATTCAAGAATCTACCAGAAAACTTGTAAAACTGCCAAACATTTTCAGCAAAGCAACAGGATACAAAGTCAATGTTCAAAGCCAATATCTTTTCTAGATAACACTAATGAGCTTGCCAAGGAAGAAATTGGAAGCGAAAAGTAATTAAATTTACATAGGTAAATTTATACAGTCAAATAGTTGAAGATACAGTCATTGACAATGACTTTTAGAAAATAGCTATAATACTGCAGGAAATGATCTTAAGAATTGACAAATAAGATTGCATGAAATTTTAAAGCTTTTGTATAGCAAAGGAAACAGGTACCAGAGCAAAGACACAGCCTATAGAGTGGGAAAAACATCGTTCCCAATTTAGGTAGAATATTAATATCTAGAACATGTGGATATCTTGCAAGCTGAGTGTGGTGGGTAATACTCTAAGCTACATCTCTCAAGAGGCAGAGGAAGGAGGACCCATGTGGGTTCAAGGTCAGCCTGGTCTAAGTAGCAAATTCTAGGTCAATCAGAATATGCAGTGAGACCCTCTCTCTCAAAAAAAATTCAAAATAACTGTAAAACTTAAACACCAGGAAAATCATCTGGTCAACTAAAGGGCTGGGTAGATACTTCCCAAAGAAAATGCACAAATTGTTAGTACCAACTTGAAATGGTGTTCTGTACTCTTAGCCAACACAGAAATGCAAATTAAAATTGTGTTGATATCCTTATCCTATTTTACCTGAGCACAAATGGCTACCAAGCAAATCAGTGGCAGCAAATATCTGGACACACGGGAAAGAGAAGAGAAGCTTCATACACTGCTGATGGGTGGAGCAGCACGCTGGAAACCAGTATAGAAGCCCCTCCCAGAAACTGTCACATGACCCAGCCCTACCACCCTCAGGTGCACACCCAAAGGACTGTCAGCCAACAAATCATAAAGATACTTTTTCATCAGTATTTACTGCTAAGCAGCTCACGGTTGCTAAGAAGTGAAAATGACCTAGATGTTTATCAGCAGGTGAACGGTTAAAGAAAATGTGATGCTTATACAGAGTGGCATTTTATTTAGCTATAAAGAAAAATAGTCCTGGCATTTGCAGAAAAACAGATGGAGTTAGATAAAATAAAGGTAAATAAAATAAAGCTGACTCAGACAAATATGTTTGCTGTGCAACTACATAAAGATGTGTTACATTTGTTGATGCTGCATTTGTTTAACGATGTAAAGATGTGTTGCTTTGCCTGCCTAAGGTACCTGGTTGGTCTAATAAAAAGCTAAACAGAAAAAAAAAAGCTGAACAGCCAATAGCTAGGCAGTAGAGGGATAGGCAAGGCTGGTAGGCACAGAGAATAAGTAGGAGAAATCTAAGTTTGGGGAACTGAGAGAGAAGAAGGGAGAGAGGGGGACTCCCAGGGTTAGCTAGTCAGATAGTTGCCAGCCAACAAGATATAGAATAGGATATGCAGAATGAAAGAAAGGCAAAAAGCCCTGAGGTAAAAGGTAGATGAAGAGAAACAGGTCAAATTAAGTTATAATAGCTAGTGGGATAAGCATAAGTTAGGTTGAACATTCCTAACTAATATTAAGTCTCTATGTCATGATTTGGGAGCTGGTGATGGCCCAAAAGAAAGCCTGCTACACATGTTTTCCCTCATACATGGAGCCTAGACTTACATCTGTATCCATTTGCAGGTAATTTGGTGTGTGTGTTGTATGTATGGGTGGATATAGAAAGGTCACGGAAGTAGAAAGGGACACGTAAGAGGCAGAAGGAATATTAAAGGACGGGAAGAAAGAAGGAAATATATGTCACACGAAAGCAAAGGTGGGGACTGTTTGACCCAAGCAAAGGGACTAACTAGAGGAGGGGAGGAGTGAATGATAGCCGGGGGGGATCTAGGGGGTGAAACGTCGCAAGAGAGGGGAGAGGAGTGGAGGATGGAAAACATCCAGAAGCTGGAGGGCACTGAACAATAGCAAGAGGTAAGGGTACGCAGAGGAACATCCTGGACTGCTGAGAGGATGGTTACCAGGTAAAAGAGTTTGTCATGGAAACTCGACGTGTGTTTAAAGACCCCTAAAAGCTGTCCTCTGGCCTCCGCCTGAGCACTTTCACACCCATACACTGCATACATATGCAATAATAATATATAAAAATATGAAAGAACCTATAATGAAACCCATTATTTTGCAGACTGAAAAATTAATAAAAATGCACTCACAAAAATAGCAAAAATCCATACCC
This sequence comes from Ondatra zibethicus, assembly GCA_004026605.1. Lineage (NCBI taxonomy): Eukaryota > Metazoa > Chordata > Mammalia > Rodentia > Cricetidae > Ondatra > Ondatra zibethicus. The sequence goes on along the minus strand of PVIU01002159.1, from coordinate 74,981 downwards.
TGGGAAGAGCTGCGGCTCAGTGCTGGAGTGTTCAGCTAGCAGAAGTGAGGCCCTGGGTTCAGCTCTATCTGATATTCAACTCATGAGACTGGAAGCTTGGGAAAAAATGTTCGATGTATTCTTGGGCTGTTTTAAAAACAAGTGGTTGATAAAACAGTGTGAGAATGTCAAACACGGCTTGGAAAAATGGGACATTATGGAGGTCCTGTGCCGCCTTTTCGTCTCCAGTTGAAGACCTGTGCTTTAAGCGGTGTATGTTGCCTCCAGTCAATTCTGCAACATCCCTCCCCCAGTCCACACCTTTCTTTCCTTCCCTCTCCTATCCTTTCCCCTCTGTACCTCATCCCGATCTGCACAAATGATGGCTCAGTCACCTCATTTCCTTCTGTGTCTGGTTTTCTAGCCCAGGTTTGCCCCATAGCCTGATCTGGGAGACAAATAACTGAGATATGAATAGATGGATCTCAGCTGTGAGTAACTATGCGTATTTTGAGTTCACCATCCTTCTGCAGCCCTTTGATGCTACCTTCGGCTCCGTACTCATCACATCCCTGCCCATTGACTTTAGAATGAAACTCAGACTCTTCAGCTTTTCAGGGGACAAACAACAGTGCTTGAAATCTTGTCATGCTTAGTGAAATCTCTCACCTCTTTCCTAAGGCTCAAGGAAGGCATTTCTCAACAGGTATTCGCTATGCTCTCTCTCTGCTAGGCCTGGGAACGCACTGTCTGCCGTCCGCATCGAACTCGCTTTATTGTTTGCCTGCGGTTTGTTGATCCCTAGTGATCTACTCAGCGTTCACATCCCCTGGAATCTTTTTGGCCCCTGCTGGTGGCTGGGAGCCCTGCTCCTGCCTGTCATGACCTCACCCTGATTTAAAACCTTCTATTGTAATTATCTGTTTAACTGACTGTCTCCACCTCACTTTGGGAATTAGGGGAGGTAGCCTTGTCTTGTGTATAACTGTAGGGCAAGTCCCAGCCTTAGTATTTTCTAAGTACCCCATTTATGTTTGTTAAAGAGATAAATTCACGAAGGGCAACAAAGAGAAACACCTATCAGTTAAACCACAGGGAAGAAACTGTGTTCCTTTCTCACTGATAAGGAAAAGTCAGTTTTCGGTTTGAGCATGGGGAGGTTGGACAACAAAGATGAGGAGCTAAGATGAGTTCTTGAAAGGCTCTAGGCCTTCTTTTGAATCACAGGATGATTTCACTGGATCAAAGTGTGGTTTGGCAAGAGCCCTGAAGCGGTGCCAACATTTCTGAGCTGATCTGCTCAAGAGCGAGTGCATCGCATCGGAGGAGCCATGATTGCCGTGTACACTAGCTACCTTTATAATTGGGAGGCCAAGCAGCACAGGGAGCACTCTGTCAATGGCATTGCTGTGCTTCGGGGTTGTCTTTAAATGCTCTGTCTCACAGATATGTGATCTTCGGGCACACAAGCCTTTCAAATGCTTCAGCCTCAGACTCATAAGGTATTTGGAGACAGTCCCCCTAGGGTGTGGCCCTGCACAGTTGTGTTTTGTTTAGACCGACTTCTGAAGCTAGCCAGATTCCTGGGACTGCTTAGTATGGCATCGCTGCAAAACCAGGCGAACATTTCGATGTCCACTAAACAGCTTGTGATGTCCTGGCCAGGAGTGGACTCTCTAGCCTGTTTCAAGATCCTCTTTGGCTGTTTGTCAGCAAAGTCTGACCTCCCCAAATCCTGGCAGCTGACAGCCCCAACTGCATTAAAAATACGAGGATGAAGGAGGCCCAAAGACAATATGAACTTTTCCTTGATCTAAAACTGCCCAAGCCATAAGACATTTTAAGGATCCTTTTTGTCTTTTTTGTTTGTTTGTTTAAAACAATTTAATCAATGCCTCTTAGTCAGAGAATAATTGGCAAACTGTGTAAGAATAATTGGCAAACTGTGTAAGATTTCTATTTAACTTAATCTTTCCCAACCTTAAACAATGGTAAGACCTTAGAAGATCTTTCTAGGAGTACTAGCTAAAGATGAAGGCAAGGCTAAAAAGAGGAAAATAATGGTCAAAACTCAGGCATTGCCTTTCTAGAAAAATGCTTGTTTCCGAAGAAACTATTGAATCTTGCCTGTTCACGTGCACATCAGAGCACACATGAGGTTTGTACATCAACATGTGACAATAAATTGTCATGACTTGACACTTAGTGCCTCCACAGGATTTTAAAAATCTTTAAAGTGAAAGAATCGAACCTGTAAATGATGGTCAATATTAAGGAGCACTATTGAAAATGCACATTTTTTCTGTAATCAATGTAAATTATCTGTGCTCTTATGATTTAAAGGGGTACAAATTAAAGTCTGACTTTCAGATGAGCGTTGGCAAGATGGCACAGTTCCTAGAGGTCATTTCCTCCATGCCCGATGACCCTAGTTCTGTCCCTGGGACCTGGGTGATGGAAGGGAGACTGACTCTGTGGGCCTCTCTCCTGCCCTTCACACATTCACCATGGCGCATGCGCCCACACACATGCAAAATAAATGAATTAAATAGAACAAAAAGACAGTAAACCTTTTTTATCCAAAAGAATTCCAAAGCTCATGAATTCCAGTCTAGAAACATAAGTGTGCAGAAAACCTGAATTGCTTTTTGTTATATTTTAAATCAATTTATTTTAGTACCCTGGCCTTTATTTTCTTTTTCCTCCATTCCTGGTCCCTCATCAAAGACTTCACAAAGTTCCCCCTGTCCCCCTCCCCCACAGAATCTGTCCTGGCACTGGTTGGCAGCCATCCATTGGTGCATTCCCACAAGCTCAGCAGAGTTGTGGGCGCTGGAACTTCATAGCCTCCTGTGCTCTTGGAATCTTTGATGAATGTGTTTCCTATCCCTTGGGAAGCCTGGCCTCCTGTCTTAGATACTGTAACAAAGCACCTGGTACACACAGCTTTGGCCTGTGGTTCCATCATCGCCAGTGGGACTTAACAGAGTTCTTGGCTGGGGAGAAGTGTGGGCCAGCAACTCTTCCATCTTGCAGACCAGGAGTCCAGAGAAAGCAAACTGGAATCCATGGTACAACCACCAAACACTTGACCCTGTTGACCTGTTTCTGACAGAAGACCTCACCCCCAAGGATCACTACACAGCCTTCACAATGCTAGCACAAGCTGGAGACCAAATACTTGAAACATGAGCCTGTGTGGAAGATTTCAAACTCAACCCACCACATCTCTTGTCAGGGTCAATGTCAGGGACCAGGTATGGCTCTGTCTTTCACCAAGGGCCTAACCCTTCTTCCTTATCTCCAACCTTTCTTCTATCCAGTTACTAGAACATGAGACTATAAAAACCCATGGAATAAAAACATAGCAGATTAAAGTGAATATTCTGTTAGATTTATGAATGAAACAACTTGGAAATGTTCCAAATATCCAATAATAAAGAGCTAGATCAATAAGTTATGTCACATTCATAAATGGTTATAAAATGCAGTAAATATAAATGTTCTGTTATGAGAAAATGCTCAATGTAGTTTCATAAATGCACAGGGTATTTGGCGAAAAAATATGATATAATCTGCATGAAAAGAAAAAGTTGCATTCTTATAAATGCATAAATTGTTGGCAATCATCATAATGAGCTCATTACTGTGATTATCTCCGTAGAACGAGTTGGAGGAAGGATATGAAAAGCTAGTTTTTAACCTTCCACTTAATGAACTATTTGCATTTTTGGAATATACGTGCACTATTTTAAATACATTTTGAAACTTCAGATTTTTTGTTTTTTAAAGGTTCATTATTTGATGTTTTATGTTTGGCCTGAATGTATGCAGTTGTATCATGTGCATGCTTGGTACCTGAGGAGGCCAACGGAGGGTGTCATGTTCGCTGGAGGGTTGTGAGCCACTGTGTGGGTCCTGAGAACTGAACCCAGGTCCTCTGCAGGAACCACACATGCTTTGGCCATGGCACCATCTCCCTAGCACCGTAACTTCAGAGTTTTGAAAGAAGGGTCTATGTGGATCTTTCCTATAGCAAAAGCTTTTTTGTATTTCATCAATAATTTTTAAGGACACTTAGGTGTTAAGTAAACATGCCAATTTTCTTGTTATTGTCGTGGAAGTAGCAAGATGACATTTCTTTAGAAAATCTGAATATTTACAGCAACATTCCTTTTCAAGATCCATAAATTAAGTCATTAGTCCATGCTAAGCTCTTTACTTTTCTTTTTTCTTTTAATAATTCATTTTTAGTTGTTTAATTATTTTATTCACGATAAATGTGGTTCTTTGTACATAAGGGTGGAAATGCAGATCACTCAGCCTTATTACTATTAAAATTATTATCTTTATATTGTTATGGAATAAAATTTTCAAATCCATATGCCCCATGTTTAGAAAAGCTTGCCTTTGCTCCCCTTTCTCCTTGTCTTTCTTTCATATTGTTTGATGAAATATGTATATGTATACAATGAAGGATCAGGAGATAGACTTCTGATTATGAAATGGTGATTCACTGGGAGGGAACGTGTTCCCAACATGCGAAACAATGGCTGCAACGAGATGGACAGGAGCACTGACTACGACTAGGAACGCCTGTGAGCACGAAACACAGTAAGGGGCAGACAAGAGTGCATGGGGGAAGCTGGCTGACAGGATTTTTTGTTGTTGCTTTCTTTTTTTTTTTGATGTAAGTAAGAGGAATAATGGATTTCTTGAAGAGATGTTCAGGTGTGTGTTTTAAAAGTTCATTCTGGAAGGAGCATTTTAGCATGATTGGAACAGAAAGCCGGAGACAAACTAAGAAGTTATGACAACGGTTGAGGTAAGCGATGATGGAAAAAGTGAGCAAAGCCAACAGCACTATCTGTGCTAAAAGCCCTGAGTGGCTCGTGTTATTTATGGCTTCACATAAAACACAAGCCATTTGTTTTATAAGCCTGCGTAAACAGAGCATGGCAATTGGCCACCCTCCTGGGGTTGCTGACAGTGGGGAGTCAGAAAACTCTAGGGACATGTGTAGGTGACCTTAAAATATAAGTGAAAGTCTTATATGGTTACCATATGACAATTTCATTTTAAACCAAGATCTATCTATCAGCAATGTTTAGGATATCTCCCTAGTGAAAGTCTCGTTAGTGCCTAGAAAGATTTCTCAAGTCTTTTTCCCAATTGTCTCTTTGACTCTTCTTGGGTGCCCATCAGCACGGTAACCTCTTCCCGACTTAGCCTACACTATTTATTCTCTTTCCAGCCCTGCCATATTCTCTCCATGGCTCATTCTCTGGGGCACCCCGGGTTAAAATGTATTTCCACCTTTTTCATCTTCTCTACTTACCTGCTAAGCTAGCTGCATAGGTCCTTTCCCCAGAGTCCTAGCCCTCTCCCTGCTTCAACTATGGGCCTGTTCTTCATCACCCAGACTCTTCCTACAACATCTCCCCTACTACATTCTATCATAACCTCCCCTAACCATTTTGCATAGTGTGGCCACATTTAGAGTCCCAAAGCATCAGGTTGATTTTGTCCCTCTTTCAAATCAATGAAGATCAGCAGAAATTTCAGCAAACAGAGGCCTACTGGAAAACTCTGGCGTCATGTACTAGAATCAAATCACCTATATCTCATCCATTTCACTTCTAGATAATAAACCATAAACTACATTCCAATATGCTCCAGGGGAAAGGGTTTTTACAACAACACTCTTCAAAACAGCCAAATTTTGCGCAGCCCATTGTGGTAGTCCGGATAAACAAACTGGGGAGAGTTCATATAAGGAAATAATGTATAACAATGGGAAAGTCAGCTTTTATTTTGTATCAAACCTTTTAAAAAGACAAAGCTAACAACTGCTGTCAGAAATCAAGAGTGGGGGGCTGGAGAGATGGCTCAGAGGTTAAAAGCACTGGCTGCTCTTCCAGAGGTCCTGAGTTCAATTCCCAGCACCCACATGGTGGCTCACAACCATCTATAATGAGATCTGGTGCCCTCTTCTGGCATGAAGGCATACATGCAGGCAGAACACTGTATACTTAATAAATAAATAAAATCTTTAAAAAAAAAGAAATCAAGGGTGGCTCATGTTAGGAACAAGGAAGGAAGCAGTTGCTGGGAAGGACATGGGGGATTTGAGGTTTTGGAAAATTTCTAGTGCCTGGAGTGGGTAGAAGTTATGTGGTTTTCTAATCATGAAAATAAAACTAATAATCATGGGTGTCCATCAGTGACTCTTGTCACTGAGCAGGTGATCTTCAAATGTCCAAACCTACAAACCTACTGAATTAGTCACGATCTGATCCAGTCTACATTCCTATCTGTGTAGTCAAACGTCGCTGTCCTTATTATTTCCCCTTCGCAGAGTTTCCTAGGTGTAAGAAACCCTACACCATGGGCTCGATCCGTATATAAGTAGAGGGAAAACTATTTCATTGAAAAATACTGTACTTAAAATTAGGAAGTATGACACTAATTTCTTTTCTGAAAAATAACGTGATATTGTTGCACCAAATCCTCTACAGAATTCTGGTTTTTATTTTCTTGTATTTCAGGGAACTTCAAATTGTGCTGGCTGTGAGCTAAAGTCTCTACTTAAGTCTACGTAAGGTCATAACCAACCTAGCTTTGCCGTGAAGCTTGCTGGTATTCCTGGAGAAATGTTGGCTGTTGCCAGGGCTGGGAGCCCACTTGGTTGTGGGGTGCCCTTAAGGCTTGTGGGCAATAACCAAAACCTAGGGATCAAAGCATTTTTGTCTACGCCTGGGTGAGTTTGGATTTCTCAGCAAACCTGATACTGATGTCAAATTAGGAGTCATAGCACTGCAGGTAGCTCTGTCAGGGTTCCCATGGCATGGAGCGTTAGTCAGTCAACAGGGAATCTAGGCTTTGCCAGGATTGAGGCAGGGTAAATACAGCAGAAGGAACTGAGTTGGGGTTTCAGACAGGAACTTCTGTCTGACTGGTGGAAGGGACCTGGAGCTCAGGCACAGTTAAATAGAGGAATCAGCTGGGTTTGGAGAGAGACCAGTGGAATGGAAGCATGTGTGCGTTATTAAACAACACATCTATAACAGTCACGTGTAAAGCATCATTTGGAGAGCTCGTTAACACATGTTCCTGGGCTCTGACCTGCGGCATTTAGGCTAACTCCAGGCTTTGCATTTCTCTCAAGCTTTCCGGTTAAAATATTCTTTTAGGATTGCTGTTAGGAACAAAACTAATTCCCTCTCTCAGCAATCACTCAGGTTAGGCTATTTAACACTGTCAGCTTTGCTCAGATTCACTTTAAGTATGGTAGGGTCTGGGTACACTAGATGAGGACATTAATTCCCATTGCATAAGGTAGCAAAGGGCAGTAAAATGACAACTTATTGCTGTCTCTGATATGTGCAATTAAATGAAAGCCAAATCCCTGCTCACCTACCTCCATCCTACAGCTTGCATGCGAGGCTTCTGGGTAGGAAGGTGTAATCGGTGTCTCGTAGGGAGAACTTGGGGGCACTATTAAACCTTCTGTAATACACAGACAACCTCCCCTGTCTACTAGGAAAGGGCTCGTCAGTCCCAATGTCAATGTCAAAAACTTCGCAAAGCTCTGACCGGCAACACATACGTTGCATTTGGAAAACTCACTTGGGTTTTTAATGGGTTACACAGATCATTCATTATGCACAGTCATCTAAATGATTAGTGTCTCCATTAGGTTCATTAAAAGCGGGGAAGGGGGGCCATCATCCACACCAAACTCTCAAGAATCTAAAGGAATTAAAACTTAAGAAGGTAACCAGTAGAGCCAGTGAGGTGACGCCACTGCTGGGCCTCCTTCAGCAGAAGCTAGAGGGCTTGACAGCACTCAGAGGAGTGCTTCCTTGTCCCTGGGAGTGCTGCTGAGTCTCTCATTGGGGAAGGGCCAACCCCCTTAACACGGACAGGCAGAGCGTGAAATGGTCGCCTGGGCTTGGCGGTCATGCCTGCCACCGCATTTGAGGCAGAGTGACAGATTTGGTGGTGGTGGCTGTGGCAAACTGAAGAAGGAGGATGGCAAGCTGTAGCCCAGCCTGGACAACTGCAAGACCAAACCAGAACAAGAGCAAGGTACGTCGGTGACAAATGAAAAGCCAACACGTGAGCTCTTACGGAGGCAGGGGGCAGGGACAGAATTCCTCTGATTGATCAAGACAGGGCCAGCAGCAAGTCTGCTCTCTTTTTAAACGGATGAAAAGCCTGAATTTGTTCAGTTTGCTGCCCCCCCTAAACTTACAATGGTTATTCACTTTTTTGACGAACAAATTCTTTCTATTAACTGGAACCATGTGAAAATAATTAAGATCATGAAATTGCAGATGTAGATCATACTTGAATACAATGAATATTTCTGTATACATTTGTTTCAATTCTCCCTTTGGCAAAGAGGATGAAAACAAGTGGTCAGGCTCCGTTCCCCGGGCACTAGGGCGGACCCTCTCCATCCTCTTTGCCTTGTGTTTTTACCTTACGCTAGGTAAAGCTGTGTTTATTCAGGGCTTCTCCTGTCTTTAAGTCATATTTGTAATTTGAAGACTATAATGAAAACACTACTTTTAGAATCATATTGGGGGATTTTTTCACATTTTTTTTCTGTGTTTGATTGATTGATGGGGACTTATCCCCTCTCTTTCTGCGGAAGTCAGTCTGGCGATGTTTACATATAAAGACATTGACAGAGAATTTTAGTAAAGACAGCATGTCTAAGCTTATAAACACCGTAAATGGCAGAAATAAGTCTCAAGTGCAGGAACATAGTCTTTATTTAATACTTTATGGAATGAAGTATTACCTAACTATAGAATTGAAAATGGCAGTAATTGTGATCTCTAAAAGATATTCAAAATAAAAATCTGAGTTATGCGACCGACAATATTATTAGAACATGGAAATTACTATGATACGTTTTGCCTGTTCAGTTTGCCGACTGAACCGAAATTCTATCACTCAGTTAAGAAAAGCTGAATGATATTGATGACTCAGCTCTAAAGTAGAAGACAGGCCCCAAAGCCCATCTACTGAAAACTGCACTTGCCATGCTTCATGGTTCCAAATGTGTTGCTGCCAAGGCCTGGTATGAGTCACCGAGTGAATTACTGACCACATCGCTATTTCTATCCACAATATTAGACAGATTACCCCACCCCAATTAGTTAAAACAACAAACATGTCTTATCTCTGTGGATGTTTTTGGTTCAGCACCTTTTACCAGACTGCACTGGGTTAGGAGCCAGGGCAGCCTCTTCTAAAGGGAGGCCTGTGCCTGTAAGGGGTTGCTCCCAACTGCACCCTTGTGGTGATAGGGAGAATCCTGGGACATCTGTCTGAGCATCCCCATTCCTGGTTCCTGGGCTGCAGCCTGAGAACACACATGATGGCCGACTACTCACATGATGGCTGACTACTTACATGATGGCCAACTACTCACATGATGGCCCACTACTCACATGATGGCCGACTTCCTCTAGGGTCAGGATGTGAGAGGCCCAGAGCAGGTGAGCAAGACAGAAGCTGCCATCTTTCAAACGCCTGACCTTGTAACTCATTTCATAGTCAATGAAAGTTAATCTGAGAGGTGCATCTTATCGGCAGGCCAAGGAGGATTGATACAAGGGTGTGAATATCACGAGAAAGAATGCATCATCTTTTGTGTTGGCTGCCACCAGCATTTACCCATCTTTTTACTTGTTGAAGGTTTTTTTTTCCTGTAGTTTGAATATGTAAGTTCTTCCCATAACCCATAATACTCATAAAATAAAAAAAAATGATTCTTCACTTGTGAGGCCTGTCGACCTGCTGTTCAGGAACAACAGATGTGAGGCTGGATCCAAATGTGGAGGGCACAGGGCAAGGGATCAATTTCTAGTCTACCCAAGCAGGACTTGAGGGAAAAGGTATTAATCAAGGCATAAGAAAGAGTAAGGCTGGTCCAATGAAAGGGGAGAACAGATGGTGGGAGACCCGAGGAGGGAGAAGAGGCAGGGGTGATGATTAACATCTACATCTATAATCCTACCAGAGAACCTGTAGATTACAGTGATTCTTAATAAAATGGGCTACAGTGGTAATTAAATATCCATTCAATATTAAGTTTATGATTGTTTCTATGTTACCGGATTAGTTTCCTAGGTTAACTTTGCATTTCCTCGTAAGTATACACAACCACATTGCTTCCCCTCCTTATTTGGCTCCTTCCTGAGATGATATCTGAAGCAGAGTATACAGAACACTAAAGGCTAAGCAGATCTCATAATTTACATTAATCTGTTCAATCTGAAATCCATCTGGACAATTAAATTCAAATAAAAGTATTTCTTTGTACAACAAAGAGTCCACTGGGGAGGATTGGGTTATTTCGACTCCTGCTCCTTGTAGGTATTGCCTCAACTGTTACTATGAACATTGTGGAATTAGCGTGAAGTCCCTTAATGGAGGACAGGAATTCATGCTATTTCTGAAGGATGCTCGACATATAACCTTCCTTGCACAGAATAATCTGATTTATGAAATTCCAGGAAGAATTTTATAAGTCACAACACACGGCAATAGGAAACTGACCTAATGATCATACATTAACTTGATCATTTGGCTCTGATGTTCAATTTTTTATTTTATAGAATTTGATCACATATAAGAGTAAATAGAATACTTCCCATCACATTCTAACAGCCCTCAACCCATACGAATTTGCCAACATCCGCACTCCTAATTACTCCCTACTGTTTAATTTTGACACTTATTTCAGACACCGTATCACTTCATCTGTGGATAATTTTCATCTCTACCGGATAAGCAGCCATCCTTTCTAAAATAAAATTAGTACAGATTTCTCCTGAAAAAAAGAAAAAGGACAATATTCCTTTATTGTTCAACCCTTAGATTTCTACTCTTACGTTTATTTTCTTTTTACAGAGACACATGGACAGAAGGTTGGTAGTTCTTCACCGGGGATGGTTTACTTGCTGGGAGGCTCTTGGCAGTACTAGAGTTATTTTCATTGTAACTGGGGGTGCTCATCATCTACAGGGTAGAAGCCAAGGATCACACTAAAGATAGAGGGCAGTGCCTACATAGTAAGTAATTGCTTCTTCCAGAATGTCAGTAGGTGCCACTGTTGATATACAGAGTTAAGGAAGAGTGAAGGGGGTGGGTTGGGGCGGGGTGGTGGCGAATAGTGGCTATAAAGAACTTATAAAAAGAGAGGTACACATCACTTAGACATCTTTCTAATAGCCACACTAATGACTAAGACTTGCTGGCATTCCATTCCAAGCAAGGTCGGCATGCAGGGTTATAACTTGTAACTGAAAAGGCAATTTAAAATATGTAGTTTTTCCTTTGAAAATGTTTAATTAGCTAGGTGGAATGGTTTTTCTTCTTTTTAAATAATTTACTTTGTGCAGGTGTACTCATGCCACAGCACACATGTGGAGGCTAGGGGACAAATTCCCAGAGCCCACTCACCGTCCACTACGTGGGTTCCAGAGCTCCGCTGCAAGTGCCCTAACCTGCTGAGTCATCCCGCTGGACCCTTCCATTTTCAGAGCTAAAGATTAGCAACCAGATAATGGATGTCCGTGTCGGGTGGAAAGAAAGGAGCCTAGACAGAAGCAAAAACTCTTGCTCCGGCAGCAGACCCAAGGGAAGGGGTGGGAAAGAATGTTTGACAAAGGCAAACACAACCCAGATCTGCAGCCCAAGAACAGACTAGAATTATTTTGAATTGGCGAGTGACAATATGTAGGAAATGAATTTCTACAAGAGACACGCTGAATGCTAAATCTTGTGGGCATATTTCAAGATGAAAAGTGATATTAGTTACTCTAATTCAAACAGAGTTCTGCTCACTGTCCTCCGCATAGAGCCCCTGGCAGTCATTTACCTAGCAGGACAGTAGTTCATGCAGATCAAAGCAGCTAAGTGTGTCCAGAGGGCAGATTTTAGCTCTGTGCTTTTCTCTTTACAGGAAAAGGGAGGGCAAAAGAAAAGTTTTTTGGTTTTTTTTTCCCTTGAAAGACAAAGCATATTTAACTAAACAAATACCTTACGCAAGTCCACACTACTGAAAACTCACATGGATTCTTCCAACTAATTGGGAAAGAAGTTCTTCCGGGCCCCAAGTCTTCTCAAATCTGAGGGGAATACAGAGTGAAAGCGTAAAACACAAAATAAAACAAACGCGCTCTCTTCGTGTGGACAGCAATATGTTTTGCCTTCCATTACACTCGAACATGAGCTGGGCTCCAGGGAGGACACGGCTGAGGCGTGTGGCAGTTGTGACAGAGCTGCCTGCTTCAGCTTGCAGACCAGTAAAGCCCAACTCTGAGATCTCAGGCAATTTGTGTAGCAAGCTCCTCCTCTCTGCAGCCGTCTTCTCCATTGGTAAAATTCTTCTGTAGGGTCATGTAGGGACCCCACCCCTTCTCTGTGTTTTCACGCTGAAGCTCTACACAACTTTACACCTGAATGAACGCCAAGCCTCTGTGGATATATAAAGAGAACCTCGGGGAGGCATTCCACAGTCAACAGTGCAGAGGCAGGGGGAGAGAATTAACCGGCTCCTCAGCCCAGCAACTCCTCCACTCACCATGCTTCCTCCTGCCATTCATCTCTATCTCATCCCCCTGATATGCATCCTAATGAAAAACTGTTTGGCTTTTAAAAATGATGCCACAGAAATCCTGTACTCACATGTGGTTAAACCTGTTCCCGCACACCCCAGCAGCAACAGCACGTTGAATCAAGCCAGAAATGGAGGCAAGCATTTCAGTAGCACTGGACTGGATCGCAACAGTAAGTGTGTTTTACTTGTATAGATTTTCTTTCTTTCTTTCTTTCTTTCTTTCTTTCTTTCTTTCTTTCTTTCTTTCTTTCTTTATCCTTTGGGGAGCATCAGCTCCCACTCCTGTAGAAGAGTCTTATTGTATAGTACAGTGAACTGTGTATGTTTTGCTAAACAATCTGGGAGCAATCTACTGCCTGCATAGGCTGGCATTCTTTCCTGGCTAGTGAATTTAGAGTTAACGTAATTAAAACGGTGGCTTGATAATGCAAGCACAGATGTGGTTTGCCCAATACCCACCGACAAATGTATCTATGCGTCAAGCTGCTGCGTCTTTAAAACTCTGCACAAGGAGAGTTCTTTAGAGTGTTGTTCTGCAGAGTTTAAGTGCATGCTGTCTTACACTTTCTTCCTTTCAGTACGTGTACAGATTTGGTGAGGTGAGTGATTGGTAACTAAGTAGAACTAGCTGTAGGGACTCATGAAGGATGAAAGGGAGCTTTCAGGCCATGTGAAATTATTCACACAAATGTCTCAACTACGTCTAGTTCGGAGATGATCGCTGTGAGAGAGGTCTATACAACAACAGGTTGGAGAATGCTGGTTTTCTAAAATTCTTTACTCAACAGGTCAAACTGAGGTAATTGTATGTGTCTGTGAAGCGCTGCAAGTCTATTTGTAACAGGAGATCTTAAATAATAGTATGCTAATGTTTAGCACAGGGAGGGCTTCCTTATCCCTTTTCAGTTTGCTTAATTGACATGCCAAGGGACTAATAGTTGGAGGTATTCAAAACTTCTTCCCCCAACTTTTGCTTTATTCTCTTCCTTTAAAAGAGTTCACATTAGCAAGCAACTTGAAGAAAGACAGGAGGAACAGTGTGCAGGAAATCTTACACAAATATTTGCCCCTCCTCCTTAAACTTCATTTAAACTACGAAAATGAGTTTTTCTGACTTTTGAAAAGTCAAAGCAAATATGACTGGTAATGCTTCTCTAAGAAAACCAAAATGTGTTAATGGCATGGAGACGGTTGACTTCAGGGTACAGGAAGTGTCTGATCAGTATTGAGTTACCAAGCAGTGTGGTGGGTATTCATTGCCAGTGAGAGAAACGTCACCACAAAAATGCCCAATCTTATACATTCAGGAACAAAAGCCAGGCAAATCAAAATCACTGCGGTCTGTTTCCAGGTGCATTCCTAAGGCAGCTGCAGGAAGGTGCACTGGAGTCAGAAGCAGGCAAGGCCAGCACACTGTCCAGCCAAACCATTAACCCTTTCATCTCAATGCCCAGCTGTGGCTCGCTCTGTGAGCACAGATGGATACACTCACGTGTTTCTGTTTCACAGCTACACACTTCCCCAAGGCTATGAGCCTTACCTCAGACATTCTGAGGTACAGACGTGGAGCAAAACTCCTGGCTCCCTGTCCACTTTGAGATTGTTTGCAGGATTCACAAGAACAGCTTCAACAGCTTTTATTACTTTTGGTTGGGACAGTTCATCAGCCTATGTTTTTAAGCCTTTTTCCTGGTTAATAAAACCTTGATTTCTTTTCAAGTTTATCACAAGCAGTTCTCATTTGGATAACAAATGAATGAGCGGGAAAACTTCAAATAGTTTAAGATTAATTTTTGTTTTAATTACTCAGGCACGTGACCAGAAACAGCCAATTAGAGAACCTACTTATCAAATCCAAATAACTAAAACAAAAAGTTGTCCATGCCTGATATTCAGGAGATGAACACTGTGGTTCCTGTGCAGTTGTAAATCAGACATGTTAGGTATTTTTCTGCCATAAAATTCATGGAAACGTAGCCAAGTTGTTATGGCAACCATACGGTCCTAATTTAGGGGCTTTTATATTCTTTAAATATTGAGTTGTGGTGGCATTTTGCATTTCAAACATTTTACTGTTTGTATTTTTAAAACATAGCTTGGGAATTTATGTTTAGAACATAGTTATTAAGTTTGATATGCAAAATGTCAATGGTTGTACCCATATGCATGTGTGACCATGCAGCTGAATTCTATAATTGAAATAAAATATTACAACATGCATATGCACTGTACACAGTATTTAAATACTTTCCACATTTTCTCAAGAGATTTTTTTGAAAAACTTAATTAAAAGCACTTGCAGACATTAACCAATATGACCCATGAGTATGAGAACATTAAAGTGCACTCTTTGAAGAGAGAATATTTACAGGAGTGGAAGGAACCCTTATTGGGAATGAGACTAAGAGAATGTGACTTTTAATACTTTAATAAACAATCAGTTAATGAAACCCATGGAAAAGAACGAGTCCCTTCCTCCCTCCCTCCACCTCCAAAAACAGTCAGACTGTATGTAGCCTGGTCATTTTGATAAAAGTGTCTTCCAACCCTCCCACAGACTTGCACTGTGAAAATAAAGTACATAGTCGCTTCTTAGGGCAGTCCTGCAATGTGAATATATATGTGTGTGTGTGTGTGTATGTGTGTGTGTGTGTGTGTGTGTGTGTGTGTGTGTGTGTGTGTGTACTGGAAATTACTTAAAACAAGAACAGAACCCCAAACACCTTCAGTTGCTTTCTGTCTCTGATGCAGTTCTGTCCTGTTTCCTGTAGGTCGAGTTCAAGTGGGCTGCCGGGAGCTGCGGTCCACCAAATACATTTCCGACGGCCAGTGCACCAGCATCAACCCTCTGAAGGAGCTAGTGTGCGCGGGCGAGTGCCTGCCCTTGCCGGTGCTTCCCAACTGGATCGGAGGAGGCTATGGAACAAAGTACTGGAGCCGACGGAGCTCCCAGGAATGGCGGTGTGTCAACGACAAGACGCGCACCCAGAGGATCCAGCTGCAGTGCCAGGACGGCAGCACACGCACCTACAAAATCACGGTGGTCACGGCCTGCAAGTGCAAGCGGTACACCCGCCAGCACAACGAATCCAGCCACAACTTCGAGAGCGTGTCGCCCGCCAAACCCGCCCAGCAGCACCACAGAGAGCGGAAGAGAGCCAGCAAATCTAGCAAGCACAGTCTGAGCTAGAACCGGACTGACGAGAAAGCATCTGCTACCCAGATTTCAGGGCTTGGAAGACCCTGCCTGCCATTGCTCTCTTCTCACTTGAAAGCGAAGTATACGCTTTCTGCTTTGATCAGGCCCAGCAGGCTGTCCTTCTCTGGGACCTTCTCTGGGACTAGTTTTCCTTTGCAAGTTTCTCAAGATGTAATGAGTACAATTGGCAGCGAAAGCCAGGCGTCCTGTCGGCTCCGGTCTTAAAAAGCACCTGATGCTGTTTAAACACCATCAGCTGGCAGTTTTAAACCCGCCATTCCCTAGCCCACCCTCACCCTTCCCAAACCAACCCCCTTCGAACCATGAAAGTTCGTCGAAAAATGTATCTTCACAAAACACTTCCATAAAGGGCTTCTCCCGTAATTTTCGTGGGAATAGTTTGGCAGCCAGGGGTTAGAGTCCTTTGAAAGCGAGGCAAACCCTGTGACATTTCACTTCAGAAATAAGCCCTGTAGCGTTGTGTAGTCTCAGTGTGAAGTTATACCCTGCATGCCGACCTCGCTTGGAATGGAATGCCAGCAATGCATGGCAGCAGCTAATAAGGAAAGCTGATTATTTATTTTTCAATGTTGTTATTTAATGAGCTTTCTCATGTGATTTTTTTCAAAATGTTAATTTTTTTATGTTTTGAAGCCTTTTCATGTACCTAAATATATCCCAATATGATTTGTGGTTGGTCTAGGAATATGAAAATACATGTTGTAGATATGTAAAGTAAGTATTTTAGTCTCCTTATATTTGTTTCATCATAAACGTTGTCAGTAGCATGACCCTCTGCGAAGCTGAAATATGCAACGCTTTGTTATTTAGTTCATGCAACCAGAGGCGGCTTGACCTTTAATGCCATTGGTTTCTCTTAGCAAATATACACATAGCTAAATGTTATTTTCCTTGCCTCTAACATGTATGAGAAGGTACATTCTTGCAAACATTGTAAAATAAAGTTTTAAGTTTATTGGGCTCTTCTTGTTGCTGTTGAGGATCAAAATCAGGGCCTAGTAAGTCCCGAGCGTCCCCCCCCAACCCAGACCACTGCTCCCCTCCCTACATCCAAGCTGTGATAGAGCTCTTTGCACTAAAAGAGGGGATGGGGAGGGTGGAGAAAGGGGGAGGGGTAAATTGCAGGGAGTACCTCAGATTGATAATCTCTGGGTGGAGAGGGCATTGAAAGGTTTCCATCAGAGGTCGGTGGGAAGTTCTGGGGTGGAACTACATTTAAAAGTTTTCTGTATCCTCTCCACATGCTGCTAAATGTGAGAGGAAAGGAAGAGAAATGAATACAGATCTTGCCTCAGGGGAGCTTTGAGACAGCGTTTCTCTGTAGCTTTGGAGCCTGTCCTGGAACTAGCTCTTGTAGATCAGGCTGGTCTCGAACTCACAGAGATTGGCCTGCCTCTGCCTCCTGGGTCCTGGGATTAAAGGTGTGTGCCACTGCCACCTGGCTCACTCTTACATGGCCCTGAATCACAAAAAGAAAAGAATTTCCAAGCTAATTTTATAGTTTCCTCGGTTTGGCATACAACTAGACTAATTAACACAATGGCAGTCTTGGATGGATCACCAGGCTAGCTGACTGATGCTAATTCAAGCAGATGATTGGTCCCTACTCTACAAGAGAAAAACCGGAGAGACCACGTTCCCCTAGTTGACAGGTGAGGACTCCTCCGACCTCCTTAGTGCTGGGTATACATATGTGTACAGAATGCTGTCAGAGTCAGAACAGAGGCAAGAGCTCCAGACTGTTAGCATCCGAACACCTTGAGGACCTAACAGGGCTTCAAGCCCTGTGTCACGCCTGCGGTATCCTGTCTCTTTAAAAAGAGAATCTCTGCCTTCTTCTCTCTCTTCTTCCTCTTCCCCTCTCTGCCCCCCCTTCCCAATAAAACATGGTGTATTTGCCTCTTGCCTGCCATGAGGCCTTTGGCTCTCACCTGCCAAGGTCTCTTGCGCCCAAAATTATTACACATACTACATAATAATATTAACTGTTGGATTAGTAATAAAGAAATACCAGTTTACTATTGATTTATCTTCCAGATCTTAAACTGTTTTACAGTATATCATATCAATGCATGGGACATTCACAATTATTTTACTATACCAAAATGTGTATTTTATACCCCTGTAATCACAAGGACTTGTCCTGACAATGGCTTTTCAGACCCAAGAAGACCCTATCTTTCACTAATCAAACACAAGGGGAGGGCTCAGTGAAGATAAAACAAGAGCGGATTCTGATTAATTAGGACACAGGGCATGCAATAAAGCTCCTGAACAAGACCTGCAATTGTCTCCACTGAACCAAGAACTGGATCTATTTTTCATGTTCATATTCAGTTTGCCAGTCCATATCCAGCCATGTTACTGTGAGCCATGTACTCACTGTGTGATTTTACTGCTAAAGGAGAGGGAAAGGTCAGCAAGCAGTTGGAAAGGTCTAGGGTACAATCTCTTTCCCTCTTTCCGTGAAGGAAAACTGAAAAGTCAACATTAAGGGTCAGTTTTAGATATCATCTCTTGAAAAACGTGTCTGAACTGGTTTTAGGTCTTCTTAAAAGAGTTAACTCAGGTTAATAAGCTGAACATAATTTTATTATCACCTTAGTAACTATCATTTCCAAATGATTTGTAATACTTTTAGCACAGACTTGTCTTCTAGTTTGCTCTCAAAATATCTACCCCCAAAGATATTTACTTACCAAATTTATTTTGGTTACTATGGATAAAGGGACTTTTTAAGTAGTCTGATTGATATATAGATGAATACATTGACACTTACAGACATATTGGATAGTTATAATACATGTATATCAGTAAGGGTAGGGAAGAATAATTACTAGTACATATGCAAATGGATAGCACACATGTGTTGCACTTACACTGAGCACAGACATGAAGCCCTTACAGTGAGTCTGCAGGGCCAGCGATGTGGTGCCTGCTACCAAGTCTGGCAGCCTGAGTTCAGTCCCCAGGGCTGACATGGCAGGAGGAGAGATATCACTTCCACAAGCGGCCTTTGACTTCTATATGTCCTTGTCTGCATGCCCACACAATACACTAAATTAAATAACCGACGAGCTAAATAACTTTAATTTTATTTGTAAAAAATTAATATTTTGATTGCGAGTCACTATTCTTTGCTAACTTTATAATTGGAACTCACGAGTCTGCACTTGACAGTGGAGTTAGGAGGGCCAGAATGTCAAGACTATTGTCAGCTACATAGGGAGACTGTTGCCAATCTCAAAACAGCAACAATAAATAACAAACAAAAATAGTTGGAATACTTTGTTAATCATCTTTATTTTACTGTCTGTTTTTTTTTAAAAAAAATCCATCACATTTAGTGTATAAGAATGCTTAATATTAAAAAGACAGAATCTCTGATGGAGATGCTGGGTTCAGTGCCTAACACTACAGAAAAGCCGGGTGTAGAGATGCTTGCTCAGTGTTTAGCTGGTAGGGGCAGGAAGATGAGAAATGTAAGATCATGGTACATAGTGAGTTTGAGGCCTGCCTCGGCAACATGAGACCCTATCTCCTAAAAAACAAACAAACAAATAAACAAACAAACAAAAAAAACCCCAACCAAGCAAGCAACCAACAAAAACAAAACTTAATTCATTCCTGCCCTTTCTTAAACAGATAAAGGATAATGGACTATTTTATTGTGTTATAATGTCTATCAAATGTGGTGTTTTTATTGGACACCATTTAATGTTTGCACAAAGAAGTTGTATGTGAAGAAAATAGTATCTAGCAGCAAGAAAATTCTTTAAGAATTGCATAATATTTTAAAAACTAAAGTGCTTGATAGTTTCCTTTTAATGTGTTTAGATTTTTTAAACCATCATTAAGAATCTCTCAGTATTAGAATCTAGTTCATTTTATTTAAAATTAGAGCACCATTTGGATGATATTTAAACATCAACAACATTCATTAGTATTAAAATAATAATTCATTCCATACCTAAACTCAGCACTTATGAGCTTTCCTAGTGACACAAACTTAGTAATAAATAAAAGCCATGTAGGTGGCCACCAAGAGATATTTGAATGAATAAAGAAAATCTAAATATTTAGTCAGCAACAAAGAAGAAGAAAAAAACTGAGTCAGTGAGATGGTGAAGCATGGGCATCACCAAGACTGACATCTTGAGTTAAGTCCCTGAAGCCCAGAAGCCAGCCAGGAAGCAGCATCCCTCCATGGCCTCTGCTACAGTTCTGCCGCTGGCTCTCTGACCTGCTAGAGTTCTTCTTATCTTGGTTTCCCCAAGGATGGACTATGATGGGGTCATGGGAGCCCAGTAACCTTTTCCTCTCCAACGGGTTTTTGCTGATGGTGTTAATCACACAAATAGAAAGCAACCCATGCCTCAAGAAAAAGAGATTTGTTTTATTTTTATCTGTGTGTCCACGTATGTGTCTGCATGGGAGCATGGACACGTGTCTGCTTTCCTTTTTAGTTTTAGTTGTTGGGTGTACGGCATGTACACTCATATGGCCAGCACACGCGAAGTCAGAGGAACCTCAGGCATCACTTGTCACTGTCCATCTTGGGCCTCCTGTTGGCCACTGTGTACATTAATCTGACTGGCCCACAAGCTTCTCCTGTCTCCACCTCCCGTGGGAGCACTGAGGTTACAGACACACGTTACTGCTCAGGACTTCTGGAGATCCAAACTCAGCTCCTAACAGTTGCTCAACAAAGGCTTCTGTGAGTTGGAGCCCTGCTCTCAGCACAAACTCTTCTGTGAGTTGCTTTGTCATGTGTTTTACAATAGCAATGAAGCAAGTACTTAATAGGAGGAAGCTATGGTGCATAGCTATATGCCTGTATGAAATATCATAACAAGCCTCATCACTTTCCACAAATAATGTGCATAATTTTAAAACGCATGCCAAGTTATTGGTGGGAATCTGATAGGTACCCAGGAGTTCAGCGAGAAGATGACTCCCAGAGGAGAGCATCCTCCATTTTAAATAGAATCCCTTCCCTCCAGAGCAGAGTGGGGCCTGCTGTTGGTGATTCACACCTTAATCACAGCACTTGGGAGGCAGAGCAGATGGATCTCTATGAGTTTGAGGCTAGCCTGGTCTACAGAGCAAGTTCCAGGACAGTCAAGGCAACACAGAGAAGTTCTGTCTCAAAAAACAAAAACAAAAAAAAAACAGAAACAAAACAAAAAAGAAAGAAAGGAAAGAAAGGAGAGGGATGTCTGCCAGCGGGTTTCCATTGGAACTGACCTTGAATTCAAGTTGTCCATCTCCATTTCTGAGCTAAGCACACAACTGGCAAGTACCAATCTTTGTTACATCCACAAAAACGGCTGTTACAGAGACAATCCAGCAGGTATTCTGCTTGCTGGTGTCTGTAAATCATTCCCACAATGCATTTGGTACATTCGCCTGGATATTTTACAAATTGCCTTGAAAAGCTATATCATAGGTGTTACAGCAGAAATCCTCCTGGGGAGATAGTTCTGTTTCCAGGTTCAAATATTTAGTAACATGAATTAATGCCAAGCTGACAGCATAGTCGTTTCCAGAGCAAATAAGACCAAGTGGCGGTACACCACCAGGCCGAGCCGGGTTGCTGAATTATTTTCTGTTAACAAATGAGTCAAACAGTTGGAAGATTTCTACAAAGACATGAGATACTTTCTATAACATTAGTAACTGGAAACCAAGAGCTGTCTTGTATTACTGAAAATGTTTCCAGCCACGGGAATAAATCAGAATGTTTAAATTGAATGACATTTGTCAAAGAGGCCCAGATATTTTATTCATAGTTTACTGTAATCAAAATGACTAATTGTTTCATGTGGCTTAAAGATAAGCTACCACTGACGTATAGCCGTGACTTTTGCTTGCTTTTTTTCTTTCTTTCTTTCTTTCTTTCTTTCTTTCTTTCTTTCTTTCTTTCTTTCTTTCTTTCTTTCTTTCTTTTGTGTATGTGTGGTGCATGAATGAATGTGTGTGTGTGTGAGTGTGTGTGTGTATCTGTGTGTGTTTGTGTGTATAGGTTGGGATAGAATGCCAAACATCTTTCTGTTACTCTCTGCCTTGAGGCAGGATTTCTCCCCAGACTGGTTAGCCAGGAAGGCCTCAGGATTCTCCTGTCTCGGTCCCTAATGCTAGAGTCTTGTGGGTCTGGGGATTCACACTCAAGTCCTCATGCTTGCAGAGCAAATACTATCAGCCACCGACCCATCTCTCCAGCTCCCTTTTCTATTTTTGTCCATATAAATTTTATTTTTAAGTTAGTGTCCAAAGTGGCTTTCATTATGTTATTTTTTTGGGGGGGGAATGTGAGTGTATGTGTGTGTAAGTGTGAGTCTCTGTGTGTGAATGTGTGAGTGTGTGTGAGCGTGAGAGTGTGTGTGTCTGTGTGTGAGTGTGTGTGTGTGTGTGTGAGTGTGTGTGTTTACATTACTTATTCAGTGCAGTAACCTGCATAGCTCAGAAAAGCTGGTATTGGGTGGGCTGTGCGTGCTTTGATGGAGATGGACCAGGAGTAGCCCAGAAACTCAGTGTGTTTATTTTAGACATCTGAATGGCATGGGCGGGTTTACTGTATACAGCTGAATAAGGAAATGGATTTAGTTGGGTGTTGGTGTCTATAGGAGCAGTTTCAGGCTGCAGCCACCTGAGACAGGGAAGCTGCAGCTGATACTTTGCCCACTGTCAACTGTCATCGTTGGGCTAGGAGAAGGCTTTGCCATTTCCGTGGGTCTGAGACACTGGAGTCCTTGTCATGGTTGTACTCATGTCAACAACACACATTTACCTTTCACATTTTATGTATTCTCTAGGGCTCCCATCCTCCATATTACCCCATCCCCCCTTGCTGATTCTCTTCAATCCCGCAGTAGCTGCCCTGGTGCTCCCATACACACATTCTCCAGGTGAGAGAAACAATCTGGATTTCTCTTCCTGAGTCTGGCTTACTTTACTCCTCACAATGACCTCCCGCTCCATCAATTCCCTGCAGGGCTCTCATTTGGTCTTCTTTATGATGGAATACTACTCCATTGAGTGTGTGCACCTCTCTTCTCTATCCGTGTTTCTGGTGGTGGGCATCCAGATAAAGAGTGTGGAATAAACACAGTTGACCAGGGATCTCAGTGACTCAGACTCCTCTGGACATATGGCAGGGAGTGCTCTACCTGGACCACACAGAAGCTCTCTTTTCAGAGCTTTTTGGAGCCTCCAAACTGACTCGGACACTCTCCCTGCCAGTGTGTAAGTGCTTCTTACCCACATCCTTGCCAGCATTCTTATTGTTTTTTTATTATAGCCATTTTCATTGAGGTGAGATGGATTGTCTCAATTTGCATGTCCCTTGTAGTCAGAAGTAAATTCTTCATTTGAAATTTGCTCTTAGTAATTTATACAAACTTCAACATTTTTTTAATCTTACAGCAGGGTAAATATGCTAACAAAATGATCAACGAGTACTTTTTTTTGCAAAGTGATTAATCTAAATTTGGCCTTTGAAGACAGCCTAAAACACTGAACACAGTCATAAGGTAACGAGAACTTTTTACTAGTTCTCTACAGTATGCAACTGACACTTCATTTTATTTACTAATACGTGCCAATCTTACCGCCTGAGTGCCCTGACAACTGTCTGCCTCGTTTCCTCTCTTACATTTCATACTCGGTTCATGAGTGACACTTTTTTTGCATTAAAGGTATTTTATTTGTATTATTTTACATATGTGACTCTGTGTGTGCCCATGGGCCTGTGCATGTGGATGCCTGAGGACTCCAGTAGAGTGTTGGATCACCTGGAGCCTGAGCTACAGGCAGCTGTGAGCTGCTTCATGTCGTGTCAGGGAACTGAACTCTGCAAGAGCTGTGTCTTAGTTAGGGTTTTATTCCTGTGTAGAGACACCATGACCAGGGCAACTCCTATAAAGGAAAATAGTTAACTGGGGCTGGCATACAGTTTCAGAGGTTTAGCTCCATGCTCATCATGGCAGGAAGCATGGTAAGACGTGGGCAGACATGATGCAGGAGAAGGAGCTGAGAGTTCTATTTTGGATTGGTGGGCAGGAGTTGGTGTAGGAGGTGCTTCTTCATTTGTATTGCTTTCATTGGTTGAATAAAGAAAACTGCCTTGGCCTTTTGATAGGGCAGAAATCAGGTAGGCAGAGTAGACAGAACGGAATGCTGTGAGAGAGAAGGCAGTGTGGCAGATGCCATGCTTCTCTGGCCCAAGATGGACACTGGTTAGACTCATGCTGGTAAGCCACATCCTCATGGTGAATACAGATTATTAGAAACTGGCTGAATCAAAATGTAAGAGTTGGCCAAGAAGAGGCTAGAACTAATGGGCCAGGCAGAGTTTAAATGAATACAGTTTCTGTGTAATTATTTCGGCGGCCGGGAGCAGGGAGGAAGGACGCAGCCTGTGCACCTCTGACTACAAGGAGTGACTGAACTGAGACACATGCCCTCCAACAAGGCCAACCCTACTCCAACAAGGCCAACCCTACGCCAACAAGGTGGCTCCCTATCAGCCTATGGGCTACTTTCTTTCAAACCACAACTTGTGTTCCTAACAGCTGAGACATCTCTTCAGCCCCAAATTTTGTCTTTGAAAAGAGATTTCTCAAGTTCAAACAGATAAAAGAAACTTCCTTGTCATTCCAAATGACAAATCAAAAATTTTATTACAAATCAAAACTAAAACATGACAAATGCACTTAACAATCTAACAAAGGGTTTTTATTTCACTACTGGCAATATTTTTCTGAGTAGATTAATTTTGTCTTCTTTTTATAACAATACGTGTTTTACATTTAATCTGTGATAGTTTGATGTTTCAAAAATTAATACCATTTTCAATTCAACCCATTTATGCAGGAGATTATGCAGGCATGACCTGGTGGTCAGCCTGTTGGCACATTGCACTTCTAAATAAGAAGCGTGGTACACCTGCTCCTGAAGCCACTGAATTCTGAGGTAGCAGGAGGAGCTTAAGCTGGCCTGTGGATGAGTCTGCTCCCTTCATGTCTCTGTTAGTATGCTTCTTCCACATAAAAACCAGGTATGAGTGCTCACTACCCAATCTGAGACATGTGCTAACCAGTCACAGCTGATAGGCTTCCACTAAATAACGGGTTGCTCACATGCAATAAAGCAGACACTTTTCCCTGAAACTGTCTTCAGAGTAGCTTATGCCATGCTCTTTACTGACCCACGCATGGGCATTGCTGTCTTGTTGGGGGATGACCAGTTAACGACAGTACATTTACAGGTGATCTCAGGATGTGTGGATTTGAACCCCAAAGTCTGTTGTGTTGCTAATTAATTGAGTGACTCAGAATTACAGCTTCAGCTTCCTGGGTCGCTGTTACTTGACCAGTAAGGTAAGGTGACTGAACTACATCTAAAATGTCTTGAAGCTCCCAAACCTTCTCCTGTGTCAGACAGCATGATTGCATTTCCAACTTTAACTACAGACACAAACATGGCTTCATGCATGCTACTCTCCAGTTCGGATTATGCTTCTAGTGCACCCAGTCATGGAATTTAAGAGTAAGGCTTGGGTCAAAGTTGTTATGACAGTTGACATATTGTGTCATGTTCACTATTTCTCAAAGTTAGGCAGTGTATGCTGAAGGTAGAGATCCAACTGCAGGAGAATGGAGACTACAGCTTCTTTCAGACATTTCCACTCTGTTCAAACACCAGGATGATACTAAGGGCCAAGGCAAAGTGCAAGGGTTTTGGAACAACACGCATTAGAATTTGTTCTTCTTAAAAAGCTCTACTGAGAATCTACCTACTTGATTCTAGAGAAAATGATAAGAAAAGGTGAGTATAACCTATAAGTTTTATTGTAAAACAATGTTATGATTTTATTGAAAGGTTTTCTTTGAAAAATATTAAGCCTATCTATTATAACAGTAACAGAATATAGATCTTTGCAATGGGCAAATTTTATGCCTCCCTAAAGTCACCCACCAACCAGTTCCTTCATCTACCAGTTGTTGAAGTCATAGTCTGTGTCTGTCAGGTTCTAAGAACACAGCAGTGAACAAATGGTAATCCAATTGGGAAGAGAACATGTGTTCTGCTGTCAAGTGCAGAGGTAAGTACACACAATCCTGTTCTTGAACAAGACTCACAGGGCAGCATTGCTGTCATCCATTTCGTGAGCTGAATGGTTTGGACACAGCAACAGGAAGAATAAATTTCAGAAGACAACATCACTATTGCCACAAATGTTTGAGTTAAACTCTTGCAACTAAGAAGAGCATAGTGGAAAAAATAATCTGGTTTTGATTATGAAGTCTGCCAAGAACAGCTGGAACCTCTATTTTTAGTAGAGATAATCTTAGTAAAGATTTTCAAAAGCATCTATCTTCATATATAAAAAAAATTACTAGATTAAAGGCATTTAATTTTTCCCCTGTGGTGCATGAATGTGTGTGCATATGTGACTGCTCGTACTTGTGTGCATGTTTGCAGCACCCAGAGGTTAACATCATGTGCCATTTCCTACCATCAACCACCTTTTTCTTTTCTTTTTTGAGACAGTTTCTTCCTGAGTATGGATCTTGATGTTTCAGCTAGACTGGCTGCTTAGAGAGTCTCTGGGATCTGCCTGTCTCCAACCCCAGACTGCTGTGGGACAATGGTCTATACCCTGTCACTTGTATTTGAAATAAATGCTGATTGGACAGTAGCCAGTTAGGAAGTATAGGCGGGGTGACCAGGCAGGAAGTAGAGGCAGGACAACAAGAATTCTGGGAAGAGGGAAGTTTCACTCTGCAGTCATCACCCAGACACAGAGGAGGCCAGACACAGAGCAAGCAAGCAGTGACTGCCTCACCGAAAAATGTACCAAGCCATGTGGCTAACACAGACAAGAATTATGGGTGAATATAAGTTATAAGAGTTAATAAGAAGCCTGAGCTAATAGGCCAATCAGTTTATATCTAATGTAGATCTCTGAGTGATTTCTTTGGGACTTGACTGCAGGAACCGGACAGGACAGAAACTTCAGACAACAGAATGGCATGCCAATGTGGGGCTGACCAAATCCACTTAAAAGCCTGAGAGAGCTTTGGAAGTTATTCTAGATAGAAAAGAATAGAGTTAAGCATGACTTCTTGATAGCAGCACTTTCTCAGGTGGGCTCTGCTTGCTAGAGGCAAGTGCTCTCATTTAAGAGAGGCTTCCTGACTCAGCTTTAGCTGCAAAACCTTGCAGCTCTTTTAAGAGATCCTGCAATGAAACACTTAAATGATGTTGATGAAAAGCTGACTGCATACTTTTTGGTGGTGGTAGGGACCTTGAAACACCATAGAGTTGTGGCAGTAAACATGGCTCCAGCCAGTACCTCTGCCATGAGGCTAGACTCTCAGAAAACTAAGGAATGGGGTGGATCCAGCCATCAAAGCCATTGCTTTAATCCTAGCTATATTGCTTAGCCATTTAAAGACTCATGTGGTCAGAAAAAGAGAGATATACAGTAAAGATAGATTCAAAGATGAAGAAAACCTCTAAACAGTTTACTGTGTGTTTAAAAATATATGTAGGCTTGGGGGAAAAAAAGGATAAAGTCCTTAAAAGAAAAAAGAAAAAAAGAAAGTAGTTGGGTGTGGTGGCACACACCTTTAATCCCAACACTTGGGAGGCAAAGGCAAGCAAATCTCTGTGAGTTCAAGGACAGCCTGATCTACAGAGTGAGTTCCAGGACAAAGATACACAGAGAAACCCTGTCTCAAAAAGCTAAAAATTAAAAATAAAAATAAAAGAAATAGAGGTAAAAAATAAAGCCATGTAAAGATGAAAAATACACAAAGACTTTGGATACTCTATGTTGTTGTGTTGTCTTTAAATTGTTTGATGTCTGAGGAAAGGAGCAACAGCTGCTAAAAGACATTTGATTATAAATGCTGCTGGATTAATCCATTATACATACATATATATATATATATATATATATATATATATATATAGAGAGAGAGAGAGAGAGAGAGAGAGAGAGAGAGAGAGAGAAAATGCTTTGACCTTAAAATTTAAGTCAAAAGATACGTTACTTTGTAGAAGAGGTTCTGCTTTTGTTTCCATAGGAAATGAGGGACTGTGGATTTATTCTGCATTAAGAAAAATCAAGTTTGACCAAGGAAGCCCCCCTGAGAAATCCCTGATAGGAGGAATGGCCCAGATGTCTGAGTTCCACATCCAGAAGAGTTCAAAGGCTGCTGCCTGAGATGATCAAGCCTCACAGGATACTCCAGTCAGGACTTCATCCTAAATCTAAATTTTCTTTAGGTCCCCATAAGATTATCAGCACCTCCAATCAGCAGAAAAACTATACCCACATTCCAAAAAAATGGGTTATGGATTTTTGCCTTTGTTTAGAAGGTTGGTTACAAGTTGTTATGAATAATGGTCAGTAGAAAAGCTAAACAAAGGAGATTCAATTCAGAGTTCTTGTTTAAAAAGGGGGGGAGTGCTGTGGAACAATGGTCTGTACCCTGCCACTTGTATTTTAAATAAACGCTGATTGGCCAGTAGCCAGGCAGGAAGTATGGACAGAGTAACCCAGAAGGAAGTAGAGGCAGGAAAATGAGAATTCTGGGAAGAGGAAAGTTTCACTCTGCAGTCGTCACCCAGACACAGAGCAAGCAAGCAATGACTGCTTCGCCGAAAAATGTACCAAGCCATGTGGCTAAGACAGACAAGAATTATGGGTTAATATAAGTTATAAGAGTTAATAAGAAGCCTGAGCTAATAGGCCAAGCAGTTTATAATTAATGTAGACCTCTGTGTGTTTATTTGGGACTGAACGACTGCAGGACCAGGTGAGATAGGAATCTCTGTCAACAGCTGACATGCCCTACGTCCATATGGGTGTGAAACCAAAGACCATTGTCAAGTGCCTTCACCAGTCATTTTCTCCTGGCCCCATTTTCTGAGTCAGGGTCTCCCATTATACCTGGAGCTTTCTGGTTTGGATAGATTTGTGGTCTAGCAAGCTCCGAGGGTCCTCCTGTCTCCACCTCTGGAATGCTGAGAATATTGGCTGGTATTTCTCTGGATACTCTGAGTTGGGCTCTCATGTTTGAGCAGCAAGTGCTTTCCTGACTGAACTGTGTTCCTGTCCAGACTACAACTCTCTATGTGCATTTCAGTTGCTTCTTGAGTCTCTCCTCTTCTAACCTTTATCCTAAATCCAAAGGTTCCTGCTTCATGATACTTCCCATTTATTAGCTGAAGTTGTTTTCTTGCTGATGATAACATGAGTTTTGAGACAATAGTTGTAGACAACTTTAGCAAGCAAAATATGTAGTGTTGTTCATTCATGCCACTAAACGCTGTTTAGAAAGACATTTCAAAGTAGCGGCTCACATTGGAAACAAAGGCACTGTAGTCAGTTTTCTCTGGAGAGGTGAGTATGATGGCAGGATGGTCCTTCTAGATGTAAATGGACATCTTTAAGGCTATGGAAAATTTTAGAGACTACACTGGGTACTTGTGGGGGTATCAAGAAAGCCAAGTTAGTACTGTCTAAGTGAAGTTAATTCTTAGTCATTAATGTATGTCTTATGTTAAAAAAAAGGAAGACTTAGATTTCATTTGTGTAAATATACATTATATCTGTGTTCCTTAATCCACACCATAAGGGAAGAATCCAAGAGAATGCCTCTAGCAGATGCTGGAGCAGGAACAAAGCTACTTTTTGATTACTGTGTTCTTTCAGAGTGGAGACAGTTATAAATCGGTAATATTATTAAACTGAAGCAGGTGTGGTCGCTGGACATCATGGGTTATGGATTTCCTGTTGCTTTTTATTATCTGTGTATGAACAGTTGTAAGGATCACTGTGCTCAGGGGAAGGTAATCACAGCACCAGATCTCTGTGTCAACACACAGCTGAGGCAGAAGAGACGGGAGGTGCTGACAATGGAGGAAAGGCTGGAAGGACATATTGTCAACACAGCAGAAAGGTCCTGGCCAGGTCTCAAGAGCAACAACCTCTCAATCTTTCCAGCACAGGAACCTTCAACCACTGCTGTTAGAAATCCTGCTGCTCTCTGTGCCTGATTAAAACCACTCAGCACAGCAGAACATCTGTCTCTTTGCCAGGAGCTATTGCAATGCCACCATTAGAGCATTGCCTCCACTGCTGTTTATATTCCTCTTAAATGTACCCAGAAGGGACAACCTAGAACAAGGTTTGCAAACTTAAGGAGGACTACTAGCCTCAGCAGGTCAGTGGGTGCTTACATGATCTCTCAGACAGAAGTTAGGAGACCTGAATTGCAATCTCAAATATGTCACTCCTGAATTCAGCTGGATTGTACAAGGGCCAAGTTGAGATTTCTGTATTCGGGAACCCAAAGAAAGGGAGGACACACTTTGAATGAGTTCGGGGACCTCTTTACAAGGATTCTGTTTAGTAAAAGGTCTCAGTTGGACAGTACAAGGCTTAGCAGGGGTGGGGAGGGCCGCCAGTGAAAGACCTGTTACCACCCAGGCTCAAGGAAGGGTGGAAAGGGTGAACTATACGAGGCTGGATGTCTCGGGTAGGCACGAAGACTCTAGCGGGCGCTGACCAGTCTGGGTCCATCGGGGACCTGCAGAGGGAGGAAGTTAGGGCACTAATCACCTTGCCTCTCTCCATACTTCTTCCAACTGGTCTCCTGCCAAGTCTCCCACCAACTGACTCCATCTGGAGGCCTTGGGGCTGGGGGCCAGTGAATGCAATTCATACCAGTGATGGGCTCACCTCCCTTCACAACATCTGGAGGAGTAGATTGCATTTAGTTGGCACTGAATCATGATAGAACCTACCTCTTGGCTTTGTGCATGTCATTCCCCAAATGCAGATATGAGGATGCTCTTCAAGACCCCTCCCATCGTCCATCTTTCCACCTGGCCCTTGCACGCCCGAGAATGTGACAGCTCGGAGAGACGTTCTGAGAACTGAGTGCTGTGCACTAAAGTCAAATATCATGTGTATCAAGAAACAAATTGATCCAAATTAGAGTCTGGAGACACAAAAATCAAGATAATGTGTGTTCTGAGCAATATCCCGTGGACTCCGACAGGGGGAAGGTTTACTGTCGTCTGTGGCTGCTGTGGCTTCTGCTGTAGCTTCTGAGAAGATTTCACTTATTTACATTCTGCAGCAGGGCTGGGGGAGGGGGCTTTTGCCCTTGTTATTAGATGCTTTCATCAGAATCTGCTGTCTGTAAGTGATGACTGATAGGTGCTGTCTACTGATGCCAAGGAAAGGTTTATTTCAGAGAGGTTGCTGTAGTTCTGAAATAGGATATTAATTGGAAGAAAAGACTTCAGAGCCTTAAAAAGCCGTTAAAATGAACTGAGATAAATGATACTTCAAAAATGCTCAACTGATTGCATTATCGATATCACCACACAACAGAAGACTCTTTGCAGGCATTTTCTTCAACTTTAGGGAAGCAGGAATCTGCATTTAGCATCTCTCAAGTATGGCTGCCGTCATAAACAAAGGTGAGAACAAGACTTCAGAAGGTATGAGGCCTACAGCTTTGAGATGCCGTGATGTTTCCCCATGATTTCAAAATGTGTACATGTCAGTTCCCAGCCATGTACCCTCTGGTGGCCATCAGCATAATCCGTGAGCCCCTTGAAGTGGGAGAAAGACGTCGTCATTGTTTGTGTGCAGCTGGCCTCCTCACGTGGCACGGTGATGATCTTATCACGGTTTTGCAGAGTGAGACAGTTCCAGGGAATGATGACAGCAGGGTGCCGAGCCACTTTAGATAGACATCAAAGCCAGTCTTGGAACTTGGCATAAGTGTGGAATGATCGGAAAGGAAGCACTCAGCTTTCAGAATTTCAAAGACTCACTTTAAGGGGAAAGCATGCCGTAGATAAAAGACCACGGGGACAGCACGGACAGCTGTGCCAGGCGCTGCTTTGCGGTTACTCCGCAGAGCGCAGCCTTTAGATGTTGTACAAAGCGTGGAAACGGCTGCCAACTTTGTCGTTTCTTTTTTCACCTACTCGGAGTGCCTGAAAGTAAAACATCTGTGACAAGAATGGTTCCCTCTTCTCCTCACTCCTTTCTTTCACTCTTGGAAAGCATGTGGCAGGCCTTAGCCATCCGTGATGGTTCTGCATCCAGGCTCTAGAATGTGGGCATTTAGGAACACCGGGGAAAGGCTAGAGAAGGAAGTCATTCACATGTTTGTCTCATTTCAGTGTTAACGTCTTGGGACACAGTAGCCTACAGGACCAGCATCAGAGTGGAGTGTTTGCGACTGAATCCCGATCTCCATACTTCATAGTGGGTTTTCTGAGCAGCCCATGTCTCAGCTTCCTCAGCTGTAAGGACCATTAGCTGTGTGTCTCTTAGATGAGGTCCTGTTATTAGCGACACCGTTGGTGTTCCTTCAGTGGAAGCTCTTTCAGCGAGGGAGAACGTTGGCTTGGGTAGGACTTCATCTTGTCTGTGTTTGGAGTAGAGTGGGGTACAGAGACGCAGAGGAAAGGAGGGAGAACTCAAAGTGCAGAATGAATAGCTTTGACATCCAGACATTTGTCCACTAACTTTTTCTCCATCTTCAGTTGGTTCTTTGTGACTGTCTTGCCATTTGATACTCAGTGTCGCCGAAAGCTGGTGCTCAGTGTCGCCCGAAGCTGGTGCAGGATGTGTTTTATGTGGGTGTGCTCTGTCCTAGGGTGCTCTCAATAACCTGTCCTACTACTGCATCGGCTTGTATGTGCAGCGTGTTGCTTCAGGGCTCGTCCTTGTACGAAGGGAAAAGAGCAACTTTCTCCTTCATTTCTGTATTTCACAATCCTAGTAAAATTTATCAATCCTATCCTAAGTGTTCATCTTCCCACTTTGTTCTGGTTTGCTAGTGGCTCCGTCGTCCCCGAAAGTCAGTCTTTAATTATTTGTACTCCACAAGAAAGGAAGAATTTTGAGTATTTTCCCATATACGCTTATTTATAAATCAAATTTTGTAATTTTAATATGAAACTAGTAAAGTTGTAAAGACAAGTAAGAGCCATCATCTGTTAAATGTGAAGATAGGAACAGTATTTTCGGTCTGAGGATTTGTGCCTGCCTGACTCACAGGCTCAAACCTAGCCCCTGGTGACAATGGTCAATGGCAGGGTCTTTGGGAAGTGACCAGGTCATTGAGGTCCTAGTCACATGCACAGATGAAGGCTAGATGACCCCTTCTTCCCCGTGAGGACACAGAACCATCTGTGAGGAACAGAACCTCAGCAAACACTGCCTTGATATTGAACTTTCAGCCTACAAAACTGTTTTAAGCCACCAAATAACGGTATTTTGATACATTGGTCTTCAGAAACTATGGCAAATACCAAGGAAAAAAATGAAACCAAGGGGACCCGGATGTATTATCTGAAAAGAGTAACCCTGTTACTTAGGGACATTTGTGCACCATGTAACTTAGACTGAAATTCTAGGTCTTTCTTGTCCGTTCTTCAGGTTTTCTCTTAGTACCACTGAAGTGCTCTAGGTCATAATGTAATTAGTGCATTATTGTTGTCTAAGGTTTTCTGTCCTGTTCGGTTCCCACAGTCATTAAGTCCCGAAGAAATCACACAGAGGTCTACACTAGTTATAAACTGATTGGCCCATTAGCTCAGGCTTCTTATTAACTCTTATACCTTATATTAGCCCAATATTCTTTTCTATATTAGCCACGTGGCTTGGTACCTTATATGGTGAGGCAGTCACATCTTGCTTCTTCTGTGGCTGGGACAGGACTGCAGAATAGGACTTCCTTCTTCCCAGAATTCTCCTGTTCTCATTGACCTGCCTCTGCTTCCTGTCTGGTTGTTCCACCTATACTTCTTGCCTGGCTACTGGCCAACCAGCATTTATTTAAAATATAATTGACAGATTACAGACCATTGTCCCACACTACTTCCCCCTCTTTTTTTTTTTAAAGAAAAAAACCAAGAATCTAATATCCTTTGTTTAGTTTTTCTCCTGACCATTATCCATAACAACTTGTAACCAACATTTTAAACAAAGGAAAATATCCATGGTCTATTTTTGGGGTCTGTAATCTGTCAATTATATTTTAAATAAATGCTGATTGGCCAGTAGCCAGGTAGGAAGTATAGGTGGGACAACCAGACAGGAAGCAGAGGTGGGTAAATGAGAACAGGAGAATTCTGGGAAGAAGGAAGGCCTATTCTGCAGTCCTGTCCCAGCCACAGAAGAAGCAAGATGTGACTGCCCTGCCAAATAAGGTACCAAACCACATGGCTAACATAGACAGAAATATTGGGCTAATATAAGGTATAAGAGTAAATAAGAAGCCTGAGCTAATGGGCCAATCAGTTTATAACTAATGTAGACCCCTGTGTGATTTCTTTGGGACTTAATGATTGCAGGAACCGGGCAGGACAGAAAACCTCAGACAACAAATGGCGCTCAGACAACACATTACAAACTAGCTTTCTATGGTATCACAACTGGATAAATTCTCCCAGTGATTAATCTCTTTGTCATCTATTTTCTTCAATATGCCAGGTTAGCTTTCTTTCTTTCTTTCTTTCTTTCTTTCTTTCTTTCTTTCTTTCTTTCTTTCTTTCTTTCTTTCCAAGAGTGCAGTTTTTAAATGAGTACAACCCAAACTCCACAGCAAATGGAAACAGAATGTTTAATACCATTGGAAAAAGTGTATTCCATGTTTGATTTTGTAAAAGGATATTTTTATTTTCATCACAGTTTGCTAATTTTTTTTTTTTAAAAATGTGATGATTCTTTCTCCCAGGACACCCTTGATAGGCTTAGAAAATCTGTATAGTAGTGAGCCTTGTGTACAGTTCCTGATTCCTGGCTGGCCAAGGTGAGTACCACAGACCCAGTTAAAACTAACTAATAAAACAATGATGATGAGTGAACCTTGTTGGCATCGGCAGCTCATCAGCCAGGCTGCACCTGGCACATTCCGAGCCTTTAAGAAAGTCTAGTTCAGGAATCCTGTGTTTTACTTTACTGCCTCTTATCTTTTCTCTTCTAGTTTATAAAATAAAGAGGCATTTTCTCAATGTGGAGTCATAATTGCAATTACTGTCTGCATTTCTGGATTCTGTAATCCAGTACTTTGTGAGTTGGAAGTCAGCATCTCAAGCGGGGCGTAGAATCTCAGATGACTAATGGCGGTGAGCTTGCACTGCCTTTAACACAAAGCATCGTTGTTTCATGGAACAGAAAAATCTCAACAATGTGGAAGAAACACAGTGGGTTTCTGTGTGAGTCTACTTGATGAATGTTCCTTTGATGTGGTCTTCATACATCAAAATGTGGTTCAGAGATAGTTGCATCAGGTAGTTATGATCGTTTCACTCCTTTCTTAAAAGCACTAATCTTTCAACGATGCTCATGAAATAGTTCGCAACCATAACAAAAGGAATCAATGTTGACATTACTTTTTAACTTGACCCTTGACAGAACTCAACCAAACTTTCCACTTCTGCCATTACATACAATAATCCATTGTTTCTTTCTCTTCCCCACTACGCTGAAGATGAGACTTGATACTTACTGGGTAGCGATGGCCCAAGGTGAGAACATACTTTTACACAAGATGTAGGCCATTTCTACAAGAAATAGCATGGTAAATGGGTTAAAAGAAAATCAAATGAACAAAATGTTTTTCCAGTTTCTGGGCCTAATTCCATCACTAAGTGTTGAAGACCAGCCTCAACAAAATTCGTATGTTCCAGGGTAGGAGCGTGAGGATTAGAATTATTAAGCAAAAGGAACAGAGATATGAAAGAAATAAGAGATAGAGACTCAGAACAGTATTTGGAGGGATATTCAGTTGAATACTGAACCCTGGATCCTTTATTTTCCACGTGCTTATACACTTCACTCCAAAAGGGGAGGGAGGAGGCAATAGACTTCATTAACATGATATAGGGAATAGACTTGAATTCTCTGACCTTTGGTCCAGGTGGAGAGGATTCACTTCTATACCCAAAATACTAATTAACTACACCCTAAGTCAGAATCTCGTTTGTAGCCACATCTGTTGTCAACAACCTTGACAGAGCAAAAATAAGCTCAAACTCTCTGGCCTCCAGTAAAGGTGGAGCAGGCTCACATCTGTGGGCCCTCACAACTACGCCATGAAGGCTTGATAAAAACCATTTCATTGTTCTGTCTTCATATCTTCATTTTGACTAAAGTAGGTCCTATCATAAAGCTATTATGCCTTAAGGACTGTCTCGTGGCTCTGGCTAAGTTGATTCTGACTGCCATGTATTGTAGTCTCTTTGAATTTTGTTATTGCTGAGCTTGGGATTTATTTATTCAGACTAAGGATCTTGAATATAATATGGAAAAGAAAGAGAAAGTAAGAGGAAACATTCGAGAGTAGAAATCCTGAATAAAAGCCACAGGAAAAGCATGACATGAAAGCTGGCATGTTGTTTATATGAACCTTCATTTCTCCAGTGTGCTAAAGCTCTCCGTCAGAGGCACCACTCAAAGACAAAGCGGAACATGTCTTCCGTTATTGCAAGGCAGTGGAAGCTTCAGCCTAAAGTGAGAACTTTTTAACAACCTAGATGGACGTCAATAGTGGACCACATGGCAGTCTACAAGTCACCGTGGAATAAGAGCTACCTGGACAACAAAGAATCCTCCTGTCCTTAAGCACTGACAGTCTCTAATCTCACCTGATGCCTAACAGATGATGGGGAGTCCTGCCTCTTCACTAGAAGAAACTATAACATAATATGGAGAGGGTTGAGGTACTTAAGCAGGAGCAACCAATAGATGTGGCTGTCAGATCTTTATCCAAATCCAGCCTTTGCCCCAGGTTCGGAACACTCCAATGACCCAATGCTGTGAAAGTGTTTCCAGTGACTGATTCTGCGTACATCAAAAGTTGAGCTTTATTTTTCCGAACTCATTTAATTCACTATGAAGCACTTATCCTTTGCAGGAGTTAAAGGCTTATTCTGTAACATGTTTTTCAGTTAAAAAGAAATTTAAGAGACCAATTTTCTATTTTTAAAGAAAATAATTAATCTTCATATTAGATTCTGATCAGCAGGAAAAAGCGAGGAAATGTAGGGGTGGAGAGACAGCTCAGTGGTTAAGAACTGGTATGCCTCTTGCAAAGGTCCTGAATGTTTTCAAGTTTCCAGTCTAAGACCAGACACACCAGTTTTTGGGGGCCGCTGATAGTTGTATCAGGAAGAAACTGGAAGGAAGAATGGTGTGTGTGTGTGTGTGTGTGTGTGTGTGTGTGTGTGTGTGTGTGTGTGGCGGGGAGTGGTAAACTGCTTATCTAATCAACTGTAAGCCACAGAGAGGCAGGGTGAAGGGCCAGTATCCTACGATCTCCTTCACAGGCATCTCTTTGATGCCCTAAAGATATCCCAATAGGTTTCACCTTCCAAATGTTCCACCATTTCCCAACAGCAGCACCTGAGGACCAGTCTTTTAATACACTGACCCTTGGGTATACATCTAAACCCTAACATCAAGATCTATACCAGCAGTACGAATTTCATGATTGCGCTCAGCAAAAATCTAGGCACAAAATAATCCGTCTTTTATTAATTTAGTTTATAGTAAGTACAAGAAAAGGTAAAAGCCATTTTAGTTTTTAGAAGAAAGGAAATGTTTACTTTTGGAGCATAGCAATGAGTAAGCTCATGCTTTTTTATATATACAAAGTGTGTCTCTTGCTAAAAAAAAAAGACCATGAAAGGCATACAACTTAAAACAAGAGACAAAAAAGCAGATAAACAAGTGTAAATAAATGAAATGAGGAACAGGAAGAAACTGCGGCAAAGACTGAATGCCTATGACCAGAAAAAATGTCTACAGGGAAACGAGCCCTTGTCTGGTGTGTCATAGGACAGTGTTTGGTGACTGGCTACTGTCACTTGCCTCCTGTATGTGAAGGTCCTTGTCCAAAAGAAGGCATCTCTCACTAGTCAGGGTGGCTGGTACTACACAGTTGACTGCTGTGGTTCTTCAATGATGTACATTTAGGCGGTTTTCTGTCTACACTCCTGCTTAAGAGCCACAGGACTCCAAGCCACCAAGACTGTGGTTGCCCTACCTGATTCTCTGAGCATCTGTTCTCTTTTTTATTTCCTCTGTCCTGAAGGAGGTAGCACCTCCTTCAGCACACATTTCAGGACTTAGACTGGGGATGGATGATATTTAAAAAATATATATATCTGGATAACTGTCACTTTGGCTTAATTATAGACGGACACAGTTGAGACCTATTCATGAATAAATTGTTTCAGATAACTGAGACGCAAATGTTGCACAATTTTATTTTCAAATTTCAAAGGCATTTTATTTGGTAGCTAAACTCATTAACATCTTATAATTTCTTTTTGTATGTATTTAGTTACAGTGAAATCTGTCAATTAACAAAAAAGATCCACGTTGCATTGCTGTAGTAAATGAGTACGGTGGACTGAGGTCTGAATTGAGTTCTGTTTGAGCTCCTTTTAGCAATCCATCTAAAGGAAGCTGAACTACACCAGTCTGCCTGTGAGATACTCTTGAGGTCTTAGGATATGCAATGAATCAGTAACCAAGACTTCATCATCACTTTTTTCCTTAATTAACTTGGGACCAGAAATTTCATTTTCTTTTAATTATAAACAATTTTTAGAAGCACAAAATGTGTTTACAACATGCTGTTAATAGACAACAGACTAAGCAACCTCCAAGAGATGTAATCCTGGTTGATGAGAAAAAGATTCTTGAACTACATCCCTCTAACGTTCGTTCTTAGCTCAGTCACTAGGCCATGTGGGAAGCTAGCTGTCAGTACGTCATCCACGAGAGGATCAACTTTTCTTGACAGACTGGATTCTTCAGCCTGGTTAGCGGACGACCATTGGAAGGCTCCTTTGAAATCAAGAGCTATTTTAAACCAATGTTTGGCTAGTTAGGGCCTCATTATTTAGGGCTTCACTGATGTGGGATTCTCTTCTGTATGCTATGAATATGTTTTGCTACCATTGGTTATTAAAGAAACTGTTTTGGCCAATGGCTTAGTAGAATAAAATAAGGTGGGGAATTTGAACAGAGCTATAGAGAGAAAGTAGGCAGAGTCACAGAGATGCCATGTAGCTGCTGAAGGAGACAGACGCCAGATCCTTACCAGTAAGCTAGAGCTTTGTGCCAATGCACAGATTAATATAAATGGGTTAATTTAAGATATGAGTTAGCTGGAAATAGTCCTGAACCACTGGCCAAACAGTATTGTGATTAATACAGTTTCTGTGTGATTATTTCGAGTTGGGCGGCTGGGAAATGAATGAGCAGCCTCCGTTTACACTTCACTGTTGAGTATTTCATGGTTTTGCCTCCCCTCAGCCCTTACTCATTGTTTTTAGTGTTGCTTTTCTCATTCATTCACTTATTTTTAATTTAACTATTTTAGGAGATCTCATTATTATTATTATTATTACTTTTGTGAATTTTCTTCTCATTTGTTAAGTCAAATAGGAGGTAGAGAGGTCAGGAAAAGAGAGGCATAAAGTGGCCAACTGAACAGCTGGCTACCGCTGTGCATGTCCAGTAAGCTTCGGAGAGATTACAGTCCTTAGTGGCTCCAGAGAAGTGCTCTGGAGACAGTGGGCAGCATCAGGTGCTTTCGGAAGGTGAGTAGTATCTATTGGTTGTACAGTGCAATGGGCTGCAGTGTCTTTTCACACACACATGAGATGTAGTTGGCTTAATTCATCCTTTCTATGTCACTTTCTCCAGTCCTCATCCTAATCCTCAGAAGAAGGGATTTCTGTACAGGATGGCAAGAATTTGACTCGGAAATCTCTCCGACTCCTTCTGCTTCCCCTACCCTCATGGACAGAGGAGAGATAAGTGCAGGGAAGGGTGGCTCTATCTGAGAGGACCATTTGTTTCTTTTTTTCCGTGAACCTAGATTTCAGATACTTAGAACCTTAGAGTTAGAAGGTTAAGATTTAGGGAAATATACAGTTTGAATCTAGAGGAATTCTGCGATGTAGGGCAACTTGAGAATAAAGTAGTCATAACGAAATGGAAAACATGAAGGGAGCCTCGGGATTGGGGCTCTCATTTTCAAAAAAGACTAAATTGCCTAAAATAGGAAGGAATGGAACCATGGAACTGACTGTCTTCCATGTTCTGAACAGTGGCACCCATGTGTCTGGCCTGGGCCTGCTCAGGGCGGTCTCTGCATGGTTGGGACAAGCTCCACATTTGTTCTTCACACTTGTTACTGATGAAACCTTTCTGGTTGCTGTTCTGCTATTATATTCATATAAAACTATTTGAAAATACGGATAGGGGTTTTCTAATTATTTTGACTTTAGAGAAAGAAAGAAAATGGATAAGAAATGTGATCAATCTCTTCTGCATGTATTGGCTTTTTGGGAACCTAGTGTATATGGATGCACATCTTCCTAGGCTGGATGGAGGGGGAGGGCCTTGGGCTTCCCACAGGGCAGGGTACCCTGCCCCCTCTTAAGGAAGCAGGTGGAGGGAGGAGGGGTAGTGGGGGAAAGGGAGGGGATTGGGAAAAGGGGTGGAAGTGTAAATTTTTGAATGAAAAATAAAAGAATATGAAAAAAAAGAAATGTGATCAAGTTTTTTCACCTTCAGATTCAGGAAAGATAATAGTATTTTGTATTCTTAAAATATAAAATTTATCCTGTAGCCTCT
Organism: Ondatra zibethicus; assembly: GCA_004026605.1. Lineage (NCBI taxonomy): Eukaryota > Metazoa > Chordata > Mammalia > Rodentia > Cricetidae > Ondatra > Ondatra zibethicus. The sequence goes on along the minus strand of PVIU01002159.1, from coordinate 34,433 downwards.
CAGATTTGTGTATGAAACAATTTCTTGAGTTATAAATTGGGGAGAAAAGTATAGTTAGTTCAAAAGAAATATATATCCCAAGAATCAACGCATTTATATTCAAACACATAGTAATTACTTTCTTTCCCGAAAATATGAAACTATGGCTCTCTGAAGAATAAGAGCTTGGATTTTAATAAAAAGAATGGGATGTGTGTTGGGGGGAGGGAGAGAGAACACAAACATACAAACACAGGAGAGAAGCTGATGCTGTGGGGTGTGTGTGTGTGTATGACACAGAGAGAGAGAGACAGAGAGAGACAGGCAGAGAGACAGACAGACAGAGAGAGAGGTTGAGGGAGGGAGAGAGAACACAAAGGCATATAAACACAGGAGCGAAACTGCAAAGCACTTGGAGTGAAGAATGAGTTTTTAAAAAATGGAAACGAATTTAACACAAATTCTCATTCTTTTCCACAATGAAGGAAACTAAGAGAACGGACTGAATTTCATCAAACAAGTGCTGAGTGAATAACTCAACATTTCAAAAGTGTTTGCTGAGTTCCTGGGATGCACAGGCTGGTCCCCTCTCCCTGGAGATGCTGCGGAGCTACAGATGTGCTCCATTCCACAGAGCTCTCATTATAAGATGACATGCATAAGGAATGCCACGGTGTGACAGACTCAAAGGAGCAGCAGCAGAACACAAAACATCACACTGTCTTCCTGATTAACTGCCAAACTTCCAGCACTCCTGTGGGTGGCAGGTTGGTTGCCTGGACAGGTATAAATCAAGCATTCTCTTGGTGCATGCTTTGAGTTTTTATCGATGCAAAGTGCTTGGGGGAACACAAGTTGGTACTAGTTGGAACACCTCAAATACCAATTTTTTCTTTTCTTTTTTTTTTCTGACAAGGAAGGCCAGCCTTAAAAACAGAAGGCTACCATTCATTAATACCTTATTTCTAGAAGATCCCACAGCAGATAGAATACTGTGTTAGGAGTGAAGTGAAAGCAAGGAGCGAGAGGCTTTTTCTTCCAGTCAAGTGCATTTTGGAGCAGACGATAGAACCACCAGGAATAATAATGTCAACACACACACACACACACACACACACACACACACACACGCACGCGCGCGCATGCACGCAAGCATGCACGTGTGCACACCCTCCAACAATTTACATACATTTTATTCTGAAAACAATCCTGTGAGATGGGATAGGAAATGATGTTATTATGTATAATTTAAAGAAGTTTTATCACCAAAAATAACTGCAAAGTCCCAGTGGCAGGATGGAGCATGTTCCCACTTGGCTCTTCCTATCTGAGTCTTATTCATGTTTGTAGCTCCGTTTTGCTCTTTCTCATTAGAATGCTAATGGCCCTGTACATGGAGCCTTGCCCATTCATTTATTCGTGTATTTATAGAAGATCTCCTAGTTGTCAGCCATGGTGAAAAATGCTGGGAATATAAAACAAATGGCTTGCTATCAATGTGCCTCCAGGTCTTGGAACAGCATTTTATCCCTTATCAAATGCTTTTTATGGAAATTAATCTTAACTGTATTGATTATATTTTACAGATGAAATAGAGACTTCAAGGAATTTAAGAGCTCCCCTGACATGGGAGTGGTAGGAAGACCCAGTCATCATGACTCAGTGCTTAACGGGAAATGAGGGGGAAGCTTGCACTCTTGCTCTACACATTGTCAGGTGTGCATCTCTGCACGCTAACCTAACCGTACAAACGAGGCGTGGTGATGCCTACTGTAATTTCAGCACACAGGTGATGGACACAAGATCGGAAGTTCAAAGTTATGCACAATTACACAGCAAGTTCAAGTTCAAAAGAGACTTTGTCTGAATAGCATCACTTAAAAGCAGAGACTTGAATACCAACGGAGAGATGACAGTCAGACATTCCTTGCTGCACCCCTATTCTGAGACTCCTCAGTTTCTCCTTGCCTAACCAGACATTGGACAAGAAAGGCAAAAACAAAGAACCAGGCTACCAATGAAGACCTACTGTGTGTCGCACTGAGTTTCCTGTGCTCTTCTGCAATCAGGAACTCCCAAGTCTGTAGCCTGGCATTTGTGTTCCAGATGACAGGGACGCAGTCTGAAGCTCTGACTGTATGTCTGCAGTGGCACGAGGTAGTGACCACTCAGACTCTGTCTTTCCTCCACTGCCAAGTCCATGTGTGCTTCTGTCCTAGATATAATGCCTGGTCTTCCTTGTCACCCAAGAGACAGGCCTGTGAGGGGCTATGGAGATTATTAAGCCTCCAAGATAGTCTGTGAAGGATGCTCTTGGTCACATTAATTGTGGTGGAATGTCCCACCCATGCTAAATGGCACCATTCCCTGATCCTGGGCTGCATAAACAGAAAGGGACGGGAGCAGCCTGTGGTCATTGCCCTTTTCTCCTGCCGACGAACGTAGGAGTGACAGCTGCTTCATGCTCCTGCTGCGTCAGCCTCCCTACCAGGATGGACTGGGCTTTGAACTCTGAGCTAAGAGTAAACCATTTCCCCCCTCCCTACCAGGATGGACTGGGCTTTGAACTCTGAGCTAAGAGTAAACCATTTCCCCGTAGGTTGCTTCTGCCAGAGTGTTTCATTACAGCAACAGGAAAGGACAAGATACTAGGTTCAGTGTACCACAAAACTCACAATATTCAGGTCTGAAAAGGAAGAGAAGCAACCTGAATACAAATCAAAGTCTTAGTACTTACTTCCTGTAACTCAATCCTAACCAATTACTTTGTGTAATGTCCGGAGCACACACACCTTTCTTTGGAAATTACCGAGGTAATAGACAAGTAATTCTAACTCTTCATTTGTGCGTGTGTGTGTGTGTGTGTGTGTGTGTGTGTGTGTGTGTGTCGGGGGAGTGGGCAGGTGTGTGCATCTCAGGGGTTGATATCAGAGGACGACCTGAAGGACTTGGTTCTCTCCTTCCATGTGGGCTCTGGGGATTGAACTCAGGTTGTCAGGCTTGACAGCAAGTGCCTTTGTCTGCTAAACCATCTTGCTGGTTGGACAAAGAATTATCAACACATATTAAGGAGTGACAGTCCAAATGGGTGGACGATACTGTGAAAATGCTATTTTTATTGGGTCCTTGGTGCCTAATAAGTTGTCGGTACATAATCAACGATCTAGAAAAACACGATCTTCATGGTGTAAGTATGAATGTCACAGAAAATCTTAGTAAGCTGCAAATTTTTCATATTCATTTCGATCATTTTATTTCTGGGATACCTTGTTTACCTTTTTGGCAATGGAACAATCAAAAATATGACTGTCAATTACTGTAAAGGAAAACTTTAAATTAATGAATTTCTCTCTGCAAATACAATACAGTGACATTTTCCAGTGTCATTCCATTGAACCGAAAATCACAGAAACTGTTTCTAAAGATGAGGAAAGGAAGGACTTGAAACTTAGAAGCATTTCATTACAGTTCTCCATTACCTATTAATTTAATCTGTGCTTTCAAAATAACTGCATCATTTTATGGGAACAGTTTTCATCCATGGAGAAGAGATCACTCAACCACAGATGACAAACTCCAGTTGAGTCACACTTTAATTGCTTGTTTATAACGTGTATAAACTCTGCCTTCACACACACACACACATACACACACACACACACACACACACACACACACACACACACACGGTAGTACTAAAGTTCTTCCCCTCGGCTCCCGTTTTCAGATGTTAGCTTAGTAAATAGCTTTTACCAGAAGGAAAAGCAAAATTTAATTCATCCTGTATTTGAAAAAATCTAAAACATGCAAATTAGAAGTATATAATCTTTGTCTTCTTAACGTAAAACTTAAAACACAGATTCACATACACACACACACACACACATACACACACACGGGGGGGTGTGTTCCACCTCTTCTAAAATTAGTTAACAAGAAGGAAAAGAGTAATAAATGACAGTTTCCCTCTCTTCCACATGTTACCCAATCTCAAGAGGTAAAATGTACAGTGTATTTTCTGAGCATAGTCATTCTTAGAATTTTGCAACATGGTGGCCTTGGTCATTATTAAGTCAGGGCAAATTACTGGGAAAATAAAAATATTTTTGCTTTTTTAAAAAGAATAATGATGTCTCTGTGTTGTGCTAAGGCTCTTTGAAAACCTAATTGAACATGTTGGAGACTTGAAAAAGCTTTCTCCAGTTTCAACAACAAAGAGCATTAAAAATTGAGTCACTATGCAATTCTTGAGAATATTTCATCTTGAACAGAGAGCTCAATTTCAAGTTATTTATTTATTTATTTATTTAACACTGCTATTCAAGAAGTAGGTTTTGTCTTCAAGATTGTGGGCTTTGCTCTGGCTTATGTCTGAAATTTTTAGATGATTTATTTCTTTTGTGGTGCTTGGAATTGAACCCAGGGCTCAGGATACACGAGTTTTGAAATAAATGTCAAAAAAAAAACAAAACAGAAAATGTTGAATCAGAAAGCAAAATGAATACATAGAGATATTTGGAGGAAAACTAATTTATGATATGTGGTGATAATATTATGAGGTATCATTCAAGATAAAAAGATAGCTTAATTTCTAAGGCAGACTAAAGGTTTCAGTGAGCCATGGATTCCATGTGAAATGTCCCTCAAAGACTCATGAGTTTGAATATCTGGCCATCAGTTGGTGGCAGTGTTTTGGGAGGGTAAGGGACTCCTGTGACTGTGGCCTAATGAGCAGAAGTGGTTGCTGCTGCTGGGCTTGGAAGGTCATGGCCATTTCTGGCTTCTATTCGAATGGCATGCTTGATGGCCAGCTGTGCTATGAACAAGCCACATCTTAAGTCCCTACTGCTGTGGACAAGAGCATCCTCAGTTACCATGGCTCCCACTGCTGCAGACAGAGCAGCCCCATGCTTTCCTACCACGGTGGGGCATACTCCCTGACACTGTGGCCAAAATAAAACAACCCTCCCTTGGGCAGCATTTCTCATAAGTTCTGTGACAGCAACAAGAAAAGCAGTACTGAGATTTGATACCTTGGTGTGGGGTCACGCTGTCTCTGAGCCTCCCCTGCTTCGCTGGAAGACTGAGGAGGAGTTGGAGTTGGGGCGGGAGAAGCCCTGCATCTCAACCAGAGCTTCCTAGGAGACTCCACTCCAGTGCCAGTACTAATGTGGACAGTGACGATGCCTCTGATCTGAAGGGAGGGCTTATTGATTAGGAGCATGTACTGCTCTGAAGAAGTCCCGGGGCACAGCTCCCCAAACCCTGAAGTTGCTCTGTGAGGAATGCTGTCACTTTGACAGCAAAAGTAACTAATGACCGTGTTTTCTACACTCAATGCCTTTCATTTTGTCCAGGAAAATTTCTTCCAAGAGATATTGCTTGCTGTTAATTAAAAAAAATGTGATTTTTTAGGGGATTGGGGGAGAGATATTTTGACAATATGTGACAACATAGGAATTAAGATGTTGAGCTTCACTAGGAAGAGTACTGGAAACGGAATGAAAATACTCTGATCTCTTTGAACACAATGAGTTCATCTGGCCTGGGGTCACAACTCCTCACTCTGACATGTCTCTAATTTCAGGTTCCATTCCTGTAAAGGGAGAGCCGAGATAACCCTTGTCTCACAGAGCAGTTGTAAGGTGTAAAAGAAATAATTCTCTCTTTAGCTTCACGATACTTTAGCATGCTACAATTGTTCAATAAGTGTACAACTATTGCATAAAAGCAGACATCCCTCCGGAGTCAGTGATTGGCTTGTTATATAACACTGCTCTTGCTTCATGTTAATCTACTGAAAGTTGACTGGGTTCCCATGTGTGTAGATATTCAGGGTGGCACTACTCACAGTTGTTCCTCAAATGAGCCCTGCCAACACCCATCTCAGACGGTGATAAGCATGTGCCTGTACAAACCCCGACGCGAGTTCTGTATACAGCCCAGTCAAGAACTACCAACGCAGGTCATGTGTCAAGAAAGAACTGGGCTTGTTTCTATTCCCCAGATGTCTAGTTTGCTAAGGCAAATTACTGTTATCTCAGCTGCTGTTACTATATTTGGAATTTTCTCTTAACCATGGTCACAACATTTTGTAAAATTCTAGTTTTTCTTTATCTCCTCTCTAAGTGATCTACCCCTTTCCTGAAATCGTGCTGATGATGTGACAATTGGAATGAGACCCTGGTCCATTTACACAACAGAACACTGCACAGCGGGGGGTGGTGACATCTTGAAATTTGCAGGCAAATGGATGGAATGAGAAAAAAATATCCTGAGTGAGGTGACCCAGACCCAGAAAGATGAGCATGGTATGTACTCACTCACAAGTGGATACTAGCTGTAAAGAGGATAATGAGTCCACAACCCTGGAAAAGCTAAGTAAGAAGGTGAACCGTAAGAGAAACATATATAGATCTCCCTGGGAAGGGGAAATAGACAAGATCACCTGACAAAATAGGGAGCATGGGGGTAGGGAGACAGGAGAGCAGAAGGGGAGGGGTTAGGAGAACGTGAGGGAGTGGGCTGGTGGAGATGTGGCAATGACAGAGAGGGAGAGCAAGGAAAGAGATATTTTGATTGGGGTTAGCAAGAAATCTGGCATTAGAGAAATTCCCAGGAATCCGCAAGGATGACCCCAGTTAAGATCCTAAGCAATAGTGGAGAGGGTGCCCGAACTTGCCTTGCCCTGTAGTCAAATTGATGCCTTTCTTAAATGTCACCATAGAACCTTCATCCAGCAACTGATGGAAATAGAGGCAGAGAACCACGGTGGAGCACTGGACTGAGCTCCCAAAGTCCAGGTGAGGAGTGGGAGGAGTGAGAATATAAACAAAGAGGTCAAGACCATGGTGGGGACACCCACTGAAACAGTTTTCCTGAGCTAATGCGAGCTCACCAACTCCAGCCAGACAGGGAAGGAACCAGCATAGGACCAAACTAGACCCTCTGAATGTGAGTGACAGTTGCATGGCTGGGGCAGACTGAGGTGCCACTGGCAGCAGCACCAGGATTTACCCCTACTGCTTATACTGGCTTATTGGAACCCATTCTGTTTGAATGGATACCTTGTTCAGTTTGGGTATAGTGGGGAGGGCCTTGCTCCTTTCTCAGAGCAGTGTGATTTGCCCTCTCTGAGGAGTGGATGCGGGGTGGGAGGATAGGTGGAGGGAATGGGAGGAGGGGAGGGAGTGGGAACTGGGATTGGTATGTGAAATGGAAAAAGATAGTTTGTTTTCTTTTGTTAAAAAATAAATCAAGAAAGAAAGAAAGAAAGAAAGAAAGAAAGAAAGAAAGAAAGAAAGAAAGAAAGAAAGAAAGATCTAACCTGACCATCCTTGTACTGGTTCCCATTTAGTAGAAATGCTTTGCTTTTTTCACCTTTAGTTCAGTGTAGTTTGTAAGTTTGTCATATACAGTTTTTATTATGTTGAGATATATTCCTTTTGTTACTTTTTAAATAGCCTTTATTGGGAAGGGATGTTGGAATTTTTTCAAAACCCTTTTGTATATCTATTGAGGTGATCAAAAGAGTTCTGTCCTTGAGTTCACCTGTGATCTATAGTTTATTAATTTGCATATCTTAAAGGCCTGTACCCTTGGAACGAAGCTATCTTCATCACGATAAGGAAAGGAAAGGTTTTGTGGCATTCTTTACTTCGCGTGGCACACAACACTGTAAGGATCACTTCTGTTAGCTCTAAAAGTGGGACCCAGCAGTGAATCCGGCTGGGCACGCTTAGCTGCTGGTGGGTGGGAGAGTTTTCTTTAATACTGCTTCAATCTCACAGCTCAGTATTGATTTGTTTTCATTATTCATTTCGTTCTGGCTTAATTTTGCTAGGCCAAATGCATCTAAGAATTCTTTCATTTATTCTAATTTTCTCATTTACTGGTGAAAGACCCCCAGAGTGGGGAGATTCTCACTCAAGTCTTGTGATAACATGACCCCCCAAGAACTCACGAGAGACCGTCCTTGTTGCAATCACACGAAGTTTATTGATAGGAACCAGCAAGCTGGGGCCGAGACTCATATCCCACGCAGGGGTAGTGGAGTTTGACCCTGGGTAGCTGGGAGAAGGGGTATTTAAGAGAAGAAACCATAACCCAAAGTGGGTAGGGAGGGCATCACTGGAAAATTCCGAAATGCCAGTGATAATCACAAGAGGGTAACCCCCCATTTCTCAAGATTGTTCTCAAGATTATAATCTAACTTTATGGTCAGCTAGTTTCTGGAACAGAGTCACTGAACCGGCTAACCTAGATTTTTGGTTCTTCTCTCCCTGCTAGATTTTTGGCTCTATTCTTTCTGCTAGAGGGGTCTGGATTTATCTGGGTCTTTCACTGGAAAATGAAATTTTAAGATATGTCTAAATGACTTTCTAAATTTCATTGGTCTCTACGGCAATGTTTCCTTCTGATTTGATTATGTTGGCCCTTCTCTGTTTCTTCTGGTTACTTTAACAAGTTTGTGTAGTTCCTCATAGAATGAACTCTGACTCACTGGTTCTTCATATATGCTCTTTTCCTTTAAATTAATTACTGCCCCGATCTTTATGATTTCTTTGTGTTTACTAATATTGGACTTGTTGTATACGAGATTTGATTTTTTTTTTAAATGCAGTCACCTCTGGTTTTCCTCTCAGGACTATGTGCCATCTAGTGGTACAGTGACACTTAGTGTTATCTCGACACAAGCTAGAGTCACTGGATAGGAGAGGGCTTCATTTGAGAAAATGCTCCATGAGATCTGGCTATAGGCAGGCCTGGAGGGCATTTTCTTAATTAGTGATTGATGTGGGAGGGACCAACCCACTGTGGGTGGGGCCACTTTGTGTTAGATGTTTCTGGGTTCTGTAGGAAAGCAGGCTCAGCACGCCATGAGAAGCAAGTCAGTAAGCAGCACGGCTCCATGGCCTCTGCATCAGCTCCTGCCTGCAGGTTTGGGTCCTGTTTGAGTTCCTGTCCTGACTTCCCTCAGTGATGAAGGCCGTGATATTTTATCACAGCAACAGAAACTCTAACTAGGACAGGGTGCCTGCTTTTTGTCTCACAGCATTGACGTTGTGTCTTCATTCTCCTTAAATTCTGAGAATTTCTCTTCTGATTTCTGTTTTGATTTGATTGATGCATCATTCATCATTAGTTCTGCTTGAGTTTCTGTATATTTTATAGTTTGTCTATCCCATTGTGACTGGGTAAAGACAAGGAACTGCTGCAGTTTTCCTGAATTGATTGAAACTTTTGTACTCCAATAAATGACCTATTTTAGAGGATATCCCCTGGGTTGCTGAGAACAGTGTGTATTTTACAGTGCTTGGCTGGAACATTCTGTAGATGTCTGGTAAGTCCATTGGATTTATGATGTCATGTGATAACAACTTTTTTTTTATGGGCCACTCTGTCTTTTAGTGAGTGGGGCACTGAAATCATTCATTATTATTGTGTTGGAGTAAAGCTGTTTCTTTAAATTCAGTGGTATTTGCTATACGGAAGTGGGAGATTTGGTGCTTAGTGCATGTTTAGGCTTGTAATTGCCTCTTAAAGGATGGTTCCTTCAATTAGAATAAAGTGATCTTTTAAGAATCTTTTTTGATTAGTATTGATTTGGAGTCTATTTTATCAAAAAATAGCAGCCATCTCTGCTTGCCTTCTAGTTCTATTTGCTCAGAATAACTTTTTCCATCCTTTTCATATAAGGCTGTATTTAATGGTACTTTGAGTCTCTGGGCCAACAATTAGATAGATCATGGTTTCATAGTCTAGTTTTCAAGTCTGTCTTCTGATTGGTCTAATAATATTCAGTTACTATTAAACTCTTTTAGAATTTCTGTTGACAATTGTCTCTAATTCTGATAGCTTTGCTTTTTGCATGTGATTTGGTGCCTCTCTTGCAGTTGTGTTCTCTATGTTTAGTTTGGTTATTATCCAACATGGAGATTTTTTCTCTTGTCTTTTTACTGCTCTGTAACAAATGCCTCCAAAGCGTGCTTATCTCTCTCCCCAAATTTGGGATATTTTCTGAGATTATTTTATTGACTGTATTATTTATGTCTTTAGCCCCCTTATTGGTATAGGAGGGTTTTTTGTTCATGTTTTGCTTTCATTGGTTAATGTATAAAGAAACTGCTTTGGGCCTGACAGGGCAGAACTTAGGTAGGCGGAGAAGATAGACCTGAATGCTGGGAAGAAGGGCAGAGTGAGAGACACCATGAGACATCTGCCTGAGATGGACGCTGGTTAGAATCTTGCTGGTAAGCCACGGTCACATGGCGATACACAGATTAATAGAAATGGGTTAAATTAAGATGTAATAATTAGCCAATAAGAAACTAGAGCTAATGGGCCAAGCAGTATTTTAATGAATACAGTTTCTGTGTGATTATTTCTGGTATAAGCTAGCTGAGCCACTGGGACAAACAAAGGGCCTCCCTTTCCTCATGCAACACCTTGATTTATAAACTTTGTACCTTAGTGGTATGTATAGTTATTTTTTTCTTTTCTTTTTCTTTTTTCTTTGCCCTTCACTCTTGAGCTTTTTTTGGGATCTGCCACCCAGCTCCCAAATAAATACGTGGAGGCTTATTTGTACTTATGAATGTTCAGCCTTAGCTTGCCTTATTTATAGTCAGTTTTTTTAACTTAAATTGTCCTGTCTACATTTGGCCTCTGGGCTTTTATCTTTCTCTATTCTATGCACCGTTTGTTACTTCTTACTCTGTGACTGGCTGTGTAGCTGGGTGGCTGGTGCCTGATGTCCTCTCTTCTTCTCCTTTTGTTGCTCTTTGATCTTCTCTTACCATATTTCTACTCCTATTTATTCTCTCTGCCTGCCAGCCCTGCCTATCCTTTCTCCTGCATTGATATTGGCTGTTTGGCTCTTTATTAGACCAATCAGGTATTTTAGACAGGCAAAGTAACACAGCTTCAAATAGTTAAACAAATGCAACATAAAAGAATGCAACATATATTTGTATCAATAAAATATCCATAGCATAAATAGATGTAGCATATCTTCAGCAAATATATGTTGTATGAGGCTGCTTGTTCATTCCTGACTGTCCAGAACTGAAATAATCACACAGAAACTATATTATTTGAATCACTGATTGGCTTGTTACCTCTAGCTTCTTATTGGCTAACTCTTACATCTTAGTTTAACCAATTTCTATTAATCTGTGTATTGCCACATGGCTGTGACTTACCAGTAAGGTTCCAGCTCCTCTGTTGCCGGTGGCAGCTACATGGCATCTCTTGACTCCGCCTTCTTTCTCCCAACATTCAGTTTAGTTTTCCCTGCCTAGCTCTGTTCTTTTGCCCTATCACTGGAAAAAAAACAGCCTCTTTATTCATTAACCAATAAAAGCAACACATATACAGAAGGACCTCCACACCAGATATATATGTTGTGCTCAGCCTTTCTGATTTTATTTGTCAGTTTCTGAATTTGTCTATCTGTTCTTCCATTTCTGATATTACATCTTCCACTTGTTTCATGGTGTGTACGGGTGTGGTGAATCCATGTCTGAGTGTAGGTAATCACACATGTATGAAGGCCAGAGGAAGACACTGAGTGTTAGTTCCCTCTCTCATTCTCTGGCCTTACTGCCTTGACACAGGCAGGACCTCTACCTGAGCTCACAGCTCACTGGGCTGGGTCGATTGAGCTCTGGACTGGAATTTGCTCAGCATGTGCTCATACTCACCAAGTCATCCCCCCAACACTTTGATATTCCCAGATAATGGTTAGTTGCTATAAGATGATATAACACGAAATCACAGATATTGTTGTGAGTATGCTTGAATGGAATCTATTCTTTATGTCTATACAATATGCATAAGATTTTGCTTTTCTCATATATGAATAAGGTTGTAGTTTGTCATTTTGCTCTGATACATTCTGTTCATACACAGCATATGAGAGCTGATGATCCTGAGTGACGAGATCAAAAGTACTGTATTTTCTTTAAGAACAAACCTTCAGCAGTGTTGTAAGTGTCTCATAACTTGTCAACTTCTGATGATGGAAAGTGATCGCACAGAAATTAGAAAAGCCAACCTTTTTAAATTATACAAATTAACAGGTGTCTCTGTGAAGTTTTCAGACTCGAATATATCGCGTTTAATTGTACCTACCCTCCCTACTTAACCTTTTCTGCCTCTCCTCCCCATTGAACTATTTCCACTTAACAGTCCCACACATATGAGAGAACACATGTGGTATGTGACATGATGATCTCTAGTTCCATCTACTCTGTGCAAATGCCATGACAAGTTTCCTTCTTCTTTACGGCCGAGTATCCCGTTGTGAATGTTCCAGACTATATCTATCCCTCCCTCGGGCAGCCAGGCTGACTCTGTGTCTCTAAAATTGTGACAATTGCCTTGAGAAACATGGCATGCACGTCGTCTCTAGTCTAGTCTCAACTTATTTCCTCAGGTATATGCCAGGAGTAATCTAGCTTCGTTGTCTGGCAATTCACATTTTAATTTTTGAGGAACTGCTCTAGTGAGCCCTACAGAGCTAACTGAAATCCCCACCGTGAACACACAAGGCTTCTTTCCCCTGCATTCTCGCTAGTGTTTTTTCTTGTAAGACTTTCATCCTTTTGGATGGTTTGCTCTATAACCCATTTGTTCCTCAGTCCACAAAACCCACGCCTAACATTTCAGAGTGTAATGGAATTTACTGGCTCACACCACAGACCTGGAGATGACTAGTCCCATGTACAGACATTATGAAATCTTACTGGCCCACAGTCACAAAAGCCATGGCTTTATAGAGGTGCAGTTTCTGATGCTCTGCCTCTGGTCTCCCTACCTGCTCAGTGTTCCGCTGTGTCTGGTGCTCCCTCCCTGTTGAGTGCTTTGCTGTCTCTGATGCTCACTCCCTGCTCTGCTGTCTCTGGTGCTCCCTCCCTGCTGAGTGCTCCGCTGTGTCTGGTGCTCTCTTCCTGCTGAGTGCTCTGCTGTCTTTGGTTTTGCAATTGGACTTCTCGGGGACCAACTCCTCTCTCCACGATCCATAACAAAATCCTTCTGTTCACAAGCTGTGATGGAGCCTTCTCTAGTGTCTCACATGAGTAAACTATAACACTTCCAAACACCTAACTCCCTAAGAAGATCTCTCTGCTAGAACAGGCCTCTCCCCTCCCCACCTTTCCCTCTGTATGTCTCCCAGTCTCTTGGTCCCTTGCTCTCCCACCTCTGTTTCTGAAAAGAAAACCTTCAATGTTGCAATGCAAATACACAACAATGCTTTCATCTCAGGGTGAAGAGTTCGACAAACTTCACTTAGCACAGAAGCTGTCCATTAGCCACAATGAAAGCAACAAAAGAAAATGCTTTAGAATATTAGACAAAGCCGGCAAGAACAAAGAATTTATTTTTGTACACTTTCAACGGGCAAAATGGATAAAAATAATGAGATTTAATATTGTAACTGGGTACTTTCAATGCTAAAGATTTTTTCTTATGAATTTAATTCAGCTATTGATGGGGGAAGATTGATAATATGCATTGTCAAATAATTCCATATACTTTGTCATTATTCAAGCAGCAATTCATCCAATAAATATTAGACATTCCTGAAGCTGGGCATGCAACCCAAACCACAAGCAAAGCTAGGCGTTGCGCTCATGAATTTTACTTTTCAGATCCTGAATACAATAGTCCTTGGCATGCCATTGTATTTCATCAACACTTTCCAGAAAGACAGGACTAAATAAAATCAAGATGCAAAGCAGGCCTGGAATTTCTCAACGTTGGCTGCACCTCTAAATCAAGGGTTTATGGCTGCCTTGCCGCTGACTGTGCTGTCTTACACAAGTTACTTAGCATTTATATTTCCCTGTCAATGAATGCGGCCACTAGGGTTTTATCTGTTAATGGGAGATGTGTGTTATTCAGCAATTACTGTGATTGCTGTCATCCCTTGGTCACAACAAACGCACTTCCTCAACATTTCACCTGTGCAACACTGAAAACTTTCTACAGCCCTGGCTGCCCAGTAGACCAATCAAATCCCCAATTTTGAGCGTGGAACACAGGGTTCATGGACACCGTACTTGGTGGTTCCAAGGTGCAGGCAGGTCTGGGAGTCAACGTTGCAATCTTGTATTCCAGACTTTTCCTATCCCATTCACCTGACTGCTTGGTAGACTCAATGTGCATCTACGAAATTCATATAACCGAGGTGCACACATCTGGGTCTTGTACTGTGACGTGAATACAAATCTTTCCCACTTATCAAGAATGGGGACCGTGACTGTGTCGTGCACAGCAGCGTGTGTGTGACCCTAAAGTGTGTAAGGGCTGCCACCGCAGCCTTAGCTGGGCCTGCCCGGAGGGAGAGAGGGACGTGCAGGAAGAGCATTGCCTGGGGCGCTGGGCCCGGACGGGAGGACAGCTCGGCCATTCCCGCCGGGATCAGCACTCGGGGCCACTTTCCCGTGTCCTCTGGACGGCTCTCGTCTCCCACCCCGACCCGCGATCGCGGCCGTGGGCTGGTGCTGGCGCCCGCTCTCGGTTCCCGCCTGCACCGCGGCCTTCAGCGCTCTGCTCGCGTCATGGAGCCCGGGCCGCTCAGCAGGCCCGCCGAGCCGGGGCGTAGGGTGAGCGGCTCGCCCGGAGCGGACTCAGCGTTTCCGGCGTCCCTGCCGTCCGGCGCCGGGGCCGAGCCCGGGAGTCGCCCTGGAACCGTGGCCGCCGTGCTGCCGGCCGGGGGCTGCGGGGAGAGGATGGGCGTCCGCACCCCGAAGCAGTTCTGCCGCGTGCTGGAGAGGCCGCTCATCAGCTACACCCTGCAGGCCCTGGAGAGGTAACCGGCGCTGGCCACCCGCTCCCCAGAGCCCATCCCAGCAGGCAGCGTGGGGCGAGCGCCGAGCGCCCGGCTCGGCCTGGGGGCGAGCAGGGCACAGGGACCCAGGGACTCTCGGTTCCGACGCTGGCCCCGCGGGGCCGCAGGGGCAGCGGCTCGAGGGGAGCCCGGCGCGCACAGCCATCGCGCATGCGTGCGCCCGAGTGGCCCAGGCGCACCTCCGGTTTCCTGAGCAGGGACGGTTTTTTTCTCTGGGTGATTTTTTTTTTTTTTTTTTTTAAACCCGGGAGATGGTCCTGGCCAAATACCAGGCAGTAGAGAGAAGAGCAGGGTTAACGCCAGCCATTCAATAGCGGGAGGGGATTGGAGGGTGAGATTGAGGCCGAGACACTCTAGAAAAGACAAAGACGTTATTAGTTCCAGAAACAGTGAGCAGTGTCTGCAAGGCCCCGAAGACGCGGTGAGATGAGAAGAAGGGATGCGGTACTTGTGTGGTTCTGTGATGGGGCTAAGGCGAGACTGGGAGGGCAGGAGTCGACAGCGTTACAGACGCCTCCAGTTCTGCAAGTCAGATGGGAGCCTATGCGACGGGTTTCAGTTCAAGGTAGAGGGCTTCGATAGAAACCACTGTCCTTGGCATTTTGTACTGAGGAGCAACTCCCTCTCCCGTCCCCAACACACTTCAGAAAGCCAAAGAGACAAAGCCGTTGCTCATACGATTATTTTTACTTTCTGATTATTGATATTTAGCAAATGGAAGTGTAAGGAGCTGCAATCATCCTTGATTAATGTAATCAGGCCGGTGGTTACATCGGAAACTCAGTCAGACCTGGAAATGATTCCAGTTACCACCCCGTCTGTGGCTTTTATTCCTCTTATAGTATGGAGGTTGCTTCGTTCAGCCATCCTGTCAATACCACACACCTACAGGGTTCTAGTACCACATCCATGCCGGCCATGGGATGGCTCACAAGGGACGGAGCGTTCATGCTAGCAATGGAATGGTTTGCAATGGACATAGCGTCTATGCTGGCCATGGGATGGCTCACAACGAACATCGCATCCATGCTAGCAATGGAATGATTTGCAATGGATGGCTTGCAGTGCCCACTGGCAGAAGGATCTTTGACTCCTTGGTAGTTATATGGAGGGAGTAGTAGATGTTTTTTTCGTTTACCATCTCTTTACATGCAAAATGCTTTGTATTTGCCTTTTTGCATGTACCATGGTAGCCTGAGAGAGGTGAACACTAACAATTAAATCTTTTAATGTAAAATAATGTTTGGAAAATATTACGGAATATAATATAAAGTACAAATAATATAAAATAATATGGAAAATATGGCGAAAGAACACTTGTTTTCCATTTTGCTTACTTGATAACAACAGTGTGAAATCTGAATAGTCTTCTAGGGAAATTGGGATAAATTATAACAGGTTGTAACTCACAGGACTTTGATTACTTTTTCATTTGATTAACAAGGACCTGAGATTGGGAATCTTAGTTCCTCCTCTGACTATTGCTTTGTGAGAAGAGTTTCTGTGAAAAAATTTTGTTTCAAGAAGCCACGTGACAAAAATATTATTTCAGGGCTGTGAAGTTCTGATAGGAGGCTCGGCTCAGTTCATTAAC
Organism: Ondatra zibethicus; assembly: GCA_004026605.1. NCBI lineage: Eukaryota > Metazoa > Chordata > Mammalia > Rodentia > Cricetidae > Ondatra > Ondatra zibethicus. The sequence continues at coordinate 18,003 of PVIU01002159.1, read as the reverse complement.
ACACGTATCCAAATTTTACCGTTTAGAAAAATGTTCTTCCTGGATCTGAACCTGAAATGGTTTTGTCCCTCACAGTCAGTGACGGGCCCACAGAAGCAGCAGTAGAGCACTTCCCACGATGGAGCGGCTCTATTGCATTGGGGACGGTTGAGGGAAGCAGTAGACAGCATAGTGTGGCATCTGAGGAGTAGCAGTTCCCACAATGGAGCGGCTCTATTGCATTGGGGATGGTTGACGGAAGCAGTAGACAGCATAGTGTGGCATCTGAGGAGTAGACTCTGCTGCTGCGCTTCCTGGAAAAGGAGAGGCAGGTGGTGCTCGCCTTATGTATGCTTTGTTTGAGGGGTTACGGGGTGGAGTTGACAGTTTAGTCAACTTTAGCTCAGGGCTGGGGCCAGTTTCTTTTACTCCACTGAGAAACATCTTTATCAATACCTGTTTAATTTTGGCAGGGGCTGGAGTCAGCTGGGAAAAACCTGCAGCTGGCTGGGTCACGGTGGGGTTGAGGTTTGTTTTTTAATTATTGTTATTGTAAAATGTGGGGTTGGTGACTAGGGTGACCATAGAAATAAAACTTCTTACCAGTATTCTGATTTCTTTTTAGAGATTTTAGAAATGTTGGTTAGTGTGGATACAAAATTATGACTACACAGGAACAAACAAGTGAATCTAAGCCATGCTTATCTAGATGTGTGGGGCTGGGCTGCCTGGTCAGGTCTGCTTTGACCTCACTTGCCCTAAAGTTTTTGTGGTTTCTTTAGCCCTCTTAGTGGAAGTCCCTGCTTAAGAAAACTTGTTCCTTGATATGGTTCATGCTTATCAAAATGTCCTGATTTGGCCTCGGATCTCAACCACACACACAATTGTCCTGCTCTATAATATTGCTTTAATTCATTGCAAATTCTGCTGAGCAGAACAGATGAGAATTCCATGAGTGTTTCTCTAAATGAGCAATATTGATCATGCGAGTTAAACCGAGATCATAAGAATGGGAGAGACAGGATGCGAGAAATGTTTAGGAGGTGGTATTGATCCCAGCGATTAGTGATTCAGAACGAGAAAGGTGCTTACGATACTTTTAGTTGAATGGTAAGATAGAGCAATTTGGTTTACTAAGAAGGTCATGTCCAAGTGAAGGGACGATGTAAAGCTGTTGTATTTGTATTTTGTATTAGAACTCTGCATTGTCTTGCCTTGGAGACTCCTTTTTTTTTTAATTGATTTTTACTGAGCTCTACATTTTTCTCTGCTCCCCTCCCTTCCTCTCCCTTCCCCTTCAATCCTCTCCTAAGGTCCCCATGCTTCCAGTTTACTCAGGAGATTTTGTCTTTTTCTACTTCCCATGTATGTCTGTCTTAGTGTCCTCATTGTTGTCTAGGTTCTCTGGGGTTGTGATTTGTAGGTGGGTTTTCTTTACTTTATGTTTAAAAACCACCTATGAGTGAGTACATGCGATAATTGTCTTTCTGGGTCTGGGTTACCTCACTCAAAATGATGTTTTCTAGCTTCATCCATTTGCCTGCAAATTTCAAGATGTCATTTTTTTTTCTGCTGTGTAAATGTGTCACATTTTCCTCATCCATTCTTCGGTCAAAGGGCATTTAGGTTGTTTCCAGGTTCTGGCTTGACAAACAATGCTGCTATGAACATAGTTGAGTACATGTCCTTGTGGCACAGTTGAGCATCCTTTGGATATATACCCAAAAGTGGTATTACTAGGTCTTGAGGAAGGTTGTTTCCTAATTTTCTGAGAAATCACCACACTGACATCCAAAGGGACTGTACAAGCTTGCACTCCCACCAGCAATGCAGGAGTGTTCCCTTTACCCTACAACCTCTTTAGCATAAGTTGTCATCAGTGTTTTTGATCTTGGTTATTCTTATAGGTGTAAGATGGAATCTCAGAGTTGTTTTGATTTGCATTTCTCTGATGACTAAAGATGTTGAGCATTTCCTTGAGTGTCTTTCAGCCATTTTAGATTCCTCTGCTGAGAGTTCTCTGTTTAGGTCTGTGCTCCATGTTTTTTTTTTTTTTATTGGATTATTTGTTCTTTTGATGACCAATTTCTTGAGTTCTTTGTATATTTTGGAGACCAGCCCTCTGTCCGATGTGGGGTTGGTGAAGATCTTTTCCTATTCTGTAGGCTGCTGTTTTGTCTTGTTGACTGTGTCCTTTGCTTTACAGAAGCTTTTCAGTTTCAGGAGGTTCCATTTATTAATTGTTTCTCTCAGTGTCTGTGCTATTGGGGTTATATTTAGGAAGTGTTCTCCTGTGCCAGTGTGTTCAAGTGTACTTCCCACTTTCTCTTCTATGAGGTTCAGTGTGGCTGGCTTTAATGTTGAGGTCTTTGATCCATTTGGACTTGAGTTTTGTGCATGGTGATAGATATGGGTCTATTTTCATTCTTCTACATGTTGATATTCACTTATGTCTGCATCATTTGTTAAATATACTTTCTTTTTTCCATTTGATATTTTTTTCTTCTTTGTCAAAAATCAGGTGTTTGACAGTATGTGGATTAATATCCGTGTCTTCAATTCAGTTCCGTTGGTCCTCCTGTCTGTTCTTACTGCCAATACCAGGCTGTTTTCAGTACTGTAGCTCTGTAGTAGAGTTTGAAGTCAGGGATTGTGATGCCTCCAGAAGTTCTTTTATTGTACAGGATTGTTTTGGCTATCCTGGGTTTTTTGCTTTTCCATATGAAGTTGAGTACTGTTCTTTCGAGGTCTATGAAGAATTTTGCTGGGATTTTGACGGGCATTGCACTGAATCTGTAGATTCCTTTTGGTAAGACTGCCATTTTTACTATGTTAATTCTACCTACCCAAGAGCACGGGAGATCTTTCCATTTTCTTGTGTCTTCTTCAATTTCTTTCTTCAAATATTTAAAGTTCTTGTCATACAAGTCTTCCACTTGTTTGGTTAGAGTTACTCTAAGATATTTTGTGGCTATTGTGAAGGGTGATGTTTCTCTGATTTCTTTCTCAGCCCATTTATCATTTGTGTACAGGAGGGCTACTGATTTTTTTGAGTTAATCTTGTATCCTGCTACATTACTGAAAGTGTTTATGAGTTGTAGAAGTTCCTTGGTAGAATTTTTAGGGTTGCTTATGTAAACTATCATATCATCAGCAAATAGTGAGAGTTTGAATTCTTCTTTTCTGATTTGTAGCCCCTTGATCTCCTTTTGTTGTCTTGTTGCTCTAGCTAGGAATTCAGGAACTATATTGAATAAATATGTAGAGAGTAGACAACCTTGTGTTGTTCCTGATTTCAGTGGGATTGCTGTGAGTTTATCTCCATTTAGTTTGAAGTTGGCTATTGGCTTGCTGTACATTGCCTTTATTATGTTTAGGTATGTTCCTTATATCCCTGCTCTCTCCAAGACCTTTATCATGAAGGTATGTTGTATTTTTGTTGAAAGCTTTTTCAGCATCTAATGAGATGGTCATGTAGTTTTTATTTTTCAGTTTGTTTAGATGGTGGAGACTCCTTCGATGCCTGGCCAAGACCAGTGGTTCCAAGGCTCACGGAGCTGAGCTGCAGCTAGAGGACTCTCTGTTGCTAAGGGTTAGCAGCCAGTCTGCCTCACTGACTCAGTATTTTATCCTAAATCTTCAATATGGGCATGGAGAATGGGAATCTGTAAACAGTGGCTACAATGCAATTCAGAGTTAAGGTTCCATAAAGGCAAGCATGTTAGAGAGCAGCAGCTGCCACTGTCCCTTTAAGGCTAGATTTCTACAGCCTGGATGAGTGTTTATAGGTAGATGTTAAAGGGGCTTGATTTCTCCCAGTTTTTTAAATAAGAATTTGTGTACCTGTTCTGTTTTCAACTGGTTTTATTAAACCATCTGAGCAGAGTATGCTTGTAACATTTGTTATCCCAGGAGAAAATAACTTCTGAGATATTATATTTCCTTCTCAAAATCTCTGTAGGTGTTGTGGAGCCTGGGGCTAGGTTTATATCTGTTATGGAATGCGCTAGGAAGGAAATAATCATTCGGATTTGATGGAATCGGGCTGCTGGGGTTTGGTGTGGACTTGTTTTCAGCTCAGAGGTAGACCAGATGCTTCTATTCAGTAAGTATTTACTCAGTATGCACTGTGTGAGGTACTTAAGGTCTTTTACAGTCTCATGATTTTACCTTATTAAAAGTGTTTTACAGAATTAAAAATTAATTCTATGTCTTGAAAAGAATGTGAATAAATCCTTTGAAATACAAACAGTACTTACAAAAGCTTGCCAGGTTCTGGGTTTATCCTGGGTTGTTGAACAAAATATCATAGTAAACTTAACTACCTTTTGAGTGGTTCTGAGTAATGTTTTCTAAATTATCATTTTTTTTCAGGGACTTTTCCCTATTTCATGCTATACATTCCATTCTTATTTCTATTTGACCTAATCAACAATACTAGATTTATCTTAATAGGAAGGTTCCATGAAATGCACACTTTGAAAAACAGTGGTTTAAAACATTTTAAAGCTGGGCATATAGGTTATTGGTCTAAGTTCCAAAGTCAGATTGGGTTTAGCCCAGTCCCTTCATTTTCTACTGCTGTGGTTATGGGAAGGTCATTACATTTTCAAGAGTAAAATAGAGACTGTAGCAATTTTTTCCCAAAGAGCTGAGTATTGAGATAGTGTATGTAAAATTCTCATCACATCCCATAGATGCTAACAAAGATTACACATTTTTAGCTGTTTCTATAACTAATATTATTGAAAGTAAAATATGTGTCAAGTTCTGGGATGCAGTCTTTCTGAGAACTGGCAGCCTAGTGAGGAAGATAGAACATTACTAACCGCAGCATGGTCCCAATAATCTTTGTGGATGAGTCTTTCAGAAGTGGAAGGTAAGGAGGTTGCACCCAGCTTTGTAGTCAAAGGAGGTTTCCTGGACTGGACTGTGTTTGTACAGTAGAGCAAGGAGGGCTCAGATGGGAGAGCGAGGAAAGCTATGGAGAAACAAGAGCAACACAGAGGCTGCTCGTAGGAGGATGTGCTCCCTCTAAATTGGTTTTCCCATCACTGCGAGAGGATCATCTTAAGGCAGGAAAAGCTTAATTTGCAGGGGATGCAGTCTGTTACGGTGGGGAAGGCAGTGGAAGTGGGTCAGTAGGGTTAACCTGGAAGCAGACAATGTAGGCTGGATGCTGGCTTGGTTTTAACCTTCAACGGTGTGGTGGCCTGCTAATGCTAGCCATGCCTCTTGCCCTTAAAGTCCCATGCTTTCTTAAAATAGCTGGATGCCAAATGTTCAAATATGTAAGCCAGTGCGGGCACTTTGGACCCTTACCCATTACTCTTCCTCCAGGAAGTAGCTAGGCAGAAAGTAAAAGGGTTATGGTGTGTTTTGGGACTGGGAGGAGGCATAAGGTCTACAAAGGCCTGGACAAGAGCCAGTAACATGGCCCCAGGGTTTGAATGTGAGAGGGATCATCCAGAAGTAGCTAGAATAGATTGTGTTGGGATAAGATGAGGGGACATTAAGAACTGAATTAAGTACTGGACATAGGAGATTACAGGAAAGAATGATGGACCACAGCTGTGGGAGCTGAGCCAGACCCTTTCAGAATCCCACAGTGAGGACAGGCTGAAGAATGGTAAAGTTGCCAGTTGCTGTAGTCTTTGCTAACAGGCTAATTTCCACACTCCTGGGATAGGGTAGGTTCTAGAATTGTCAAGAAAGAGATTGGTCTGGGGGATGGGCTAAATAAACCAAGGAACAGTTTGTAGGTGATCTCATTCTGGAGTCCTTATCCCTTGTAAGGACTGCAGATTGCTTGGGGATTCTATGCTACTGGATGATTTTCATCATTGAAGTCATTTTGAGATGTCTGACAAAATATGAAAGTAATAGAGTAGCTTTTACTTAGGATCTAAGTGAAAAATCAAGCAAACCAGTGCATAAGTGTTGTAAGATATTACAGTATGGATAGTTTATTTGTTCAATAAACACTTTGATAAAAGTTTTGTTTAAAGCAAGACTGATATGTGTTGCCATGGGGCCTATACTCCAGAAGATGAATTAAATAAAACAAAATAAATAAAAACCACACAAAACACGAAGCAAAACAAAATAAAAAACAAATCTCCTAAAACAACAAAGTCAAATTGTATTGTCAATGAGAAAGGTGGCATTTTTCTGTCTTTATTAATTTTGAATGAAATAGAAATATAGAGGTATATATTTCTATACTATGAAAGATAGTAAAGTCATTATATGAATCTGTTATATAAATTACAGAGGTATATCATATTAATTATCATATAGATGTCTTCTGAATAATGCCTCTGTTGGAGCTGGAGTAGCAGCATTACAGACTCATACAAGTTAAAAAGGAGAAGTACAAAATGCATGTTAAGTGCTTTTCTTGTTATCTATGATTTGATATTTGATACATTTTCAGCACTTAACTATTCTAGCATGAATGTATAGAATTCCATTGGCTTGTAACTCTGATTTTTCTTAGTTAAATGGCTTTTTTTGTTGCTGGTATAAAATATTAGAAAATTTAAGTGACTTATACTCAGAATTGATGCTGTGGGTCAGAGGCCGTTGTCCTGGTTTGGGGCCATTGGGACATGTAGGTCCCCAGTGTCATTTGCTGGCTATCACTAGTATCCATAAGCTTGTGAAACTTGCTGATTCCAGAGCCAGAGCCAGGCAGTGTGGACCATGATTGGACTGGGTGCGGGTGGTGTGAGGTCCAGTCTTTAGTTGTCATAGTTGATTTGTTTGCAGCTCATGGAGTGTCTTGAAATAGTCGGCCGACAGAACTCGGTAGTATTGAGTTCTCTCACTGTGGGAGAAAATAATAAGAAAAATATAAATTTAAAAGCATATTCTTTTGTGTGTTTTCTCAGACAATTTGCAGATACACTATTTGTTCAAATTTAACTGAACTAAAAAAATCGAATGTATCTCATATGTAGTATGGCGTACTTTATGTACCATGTCATGTAAGATACATAGTGTGAAAAAATCACCTTGACTGATAGTGTGAAATGCTTAGTGATTCCTAGACCTAACCAAAATGTATGACAACTGAGCTTTCGGGTAAAATCTCCCTATGTGGACAGATACTATTTTTACTGGAGTTCAGTTTTCTTTTGTGAACCTTAGAGTCCACTTATATTAAATGCACACATGCTTTCCTTGTAGAGTATGCTGGATAAAGGACATTGTTGTGGCCGTGACAGTGGAGAACATGGAAACAATGAGGAGCATCATCCAGAGGTATGGGCATAAGCGAATCTCACTAGCCGAGGCTGGAGCCACACGCCACAGGTCCATTTTTAATGGCCTGAAAGCCCTGGCAGAGGATCAGCCAGATGTTGTGATCATCCACGATGCCGTGAGACCTTTTGTTGAGGAAGACATTCTCCTGAGAGTTGTCACAGCAGCTAAGGAACATGGGGTGAGTGACACTGAGGATGGATGGGGGCAAACATGGCGCTGTGGTTAATTTGCTGCGTTTTGGTAGAGCTGTGTTTAACGGTCTCTAAGTAGGTACAGTAACCTGAAGACATTACTTTAAGGCTGTCATCTCACTGTATGCTGTGATTCTTGATCTGTTTTTGTTACATTGTTTATGATGTTGTGATAGGAGCAATTTGGAGGATTCACTAATGATGCCATTGGAATATACGCCCGTTACACTCATTTAGTCCTTATCCCCTTATAGTTAGCTTTTCTCTTTCTCTTCATGCTATATTGTAACAACATGTATATTTGTTTACGTATATACATACACCACTGGCTAGATTCCACATATGAGAGAATCTGAGGTTTATTTCTTTCTGACATTGGAGGTAATGGGTATGAATTGTGAAAGAGGATATAAAGCTAATTATTTTTCTAGTTCTAATTCTTTTCTGAATTCTTTGTTTTTTTATGGTGAATGAGTATATCAAACATATTCAATACTGAAAATGTCAAATTTAATATGCAGTTTCACAGTTTCTTTTTCAATGCCAATTCTAGCTGTATATATAGTTTAAGTTGTATAGATTTTGGGTCTGGTTAATTTTGGTGTGGTATGGTTTTATTTATTTGAAAGTTTTTTTTGACAGAGGTTTCTGTTGCACCTGGCCCCACAGCTGTTCAGTCCCAAAGAAGCACACAGAGGTCTACATTAATTATAAACTGGTTGACCTGTTAGTCCAGGCTTCTTATTAACCCTTACATCTTAAATTAACCCATAATTTTTGTCTGTATTAGCCATGTGGTTTGGTACCTTTTATCAGTGAGGCATTCTCATCTTGCTTTCTCTGTGTCTGGGTGACGACTGCAGACTGAGCTTTCCTCTTCCCTGAATTCTCCTGTTCTGGTGGCTCCGTTTATACTTCCTGCCTGGCTACTGGCCAATCAGCATTTTATTAAACCAATACAAGTGACAAAGATTTACAGGGTACAAGACCATTGTCCCACAGCACTTACCCACCTTTTTTTTGCAAAACAAAAACTCTGAATTTAATCTCTTTTGTTTAGCTTTCTTCCTGACCATTATCCATAACAACTTATAACCAATACTCTAAACAAAGAAAAACATACATAATCCAATTTTTGGGAATGTGGGCATAGTTTTCTAGGGTACTTCCTGCTTACTGGGGATGCTGATTATCTTATGGGGACCTAAAGAAAATTTAGGATTATGGTCAAGTCCTGACTGGAATATTCTGTGATGCGTGATTATTTTCAGCCATCAGTCTTGAGGCTGTTCTGGATGGAGAACTCAGAGAAAACCCCAACAGAGGTCCTCTGAAATGTTGGATCATATGGGCCATCTGCTCCTATCAGAGATTTTTCAGGGGGTCTTTCTTGATGAAACCTGATTTTTCTTGGCTCAGAATGAATCCACACCCTCTCATTTCTTGTGGAAACAAAAGTAAAACCTCTTCTCCAAAGTAACATGTCTTTTGATTTAAATTTTGAAGTCAAGGCATTTTAAAAATATGTATGTTAGATTAATCCAGCAACATTTATAATCAAATGTCTTTTAGCAGCTGTTGCTCATTCCTCAGCCATCAAACAATTCAAAGACAACACAATAACATACAGTATCCAGATTCTCTGTGTATTTTCCATCTTTATGTGGCTTTATTTTAAACTCTAATTCTTTTACTTATACTTTTAATTTTTGTTTTTTTGAGACAGGGTTTCTCTGTGTAATTTTGGCTGTCCTGGAACTCACTTTGTAGACCAGGCTGCCCTTGAACTCACAGAGATCTGCCTGCCTCTGCCTCCCAAGTGCTGGGATAAAAGTTGTGTGCCACCATACCCACCTACTCTCTCTCTCTCTTTCTCTTCCTTCCTTCCTTCTTTTCTTCCTTCCTTCCTATCTTTCAATCTTTCTTAAAGACTATATCCTTTTTCTTTTCTTTCCCAAGCCTACATATATTTTTAAACACACTGTAAACAGTTTAGAATTTTTTTTTTTGGTCTGAATCTAGTTTTACTGTATATCTCTTTTTTTCTGACCACTTGAGTCTTTAATTTGCTAAGCAATATGGCTAGGATTAAAGCTGTGACTTTGATGACTGGATCCACCCCATTCCTTAGCTTTCTGAGAGTCTAGCTTCATGGTGGAGGTACTGGTCAGAGCCATGTTATTGCCACAACTCTATGGATTTTCAAGGTCCCTGCCACCACCAAGAAGCATGCTGTCAGCTCTTCATAAACCCACTCAAGTGTTTGTGGTGGGGCCTCTTAAAAGAACTGCAAGGTTTTGCAGTTAAAGCTGAGTCAGGAAGCTTCACTTAAATGAGATGCGCTTGCTTCTAGCAAACAGAACCCACCCAAGAAAATGCTGCTAAGAAGAAGCCATGCTCAATTCTGTTATTTTGTGTCTAGAATTACTTCCTAAGCTCTCTCAGGTTTTATGTGGATGTAGTTGTACGTGTTGGCACCATTTGTTGTTAGAGGTTTCTGTTGCACCCGGTCCCACAGTCATTCAGTCCCAAAGAACCACACAGAGGTCTACATTAATTATGAACTGGTTGGCCTAGTTCATGCTTTCTTATTAACTACCTCTTACATCTTACATTAACCTATAGTTCTTATCTGTGTCAGCCACGTAGCTTGGTTTCTTTTATCAGTGAGGCAGTCTCATCTTGCTTCCTCTGTGTCTGGGTGACAACTGCAGACTGAGCCTTTCCTCTTCCCAGAATTCTCCTGTTCTGGTGGCCCCACCTATACTTCCTGCCTGGGTACTGACCAATCAGCATTTTATTAAACCAGTGCAAGTAACAAATCAATATAGGGTACATGACCGTTGTCCCTATTTTTTTATAATAATTTTTTAATAATAAAGTTTCTAAATATATATCCATAAATGGAACTTTAATGAGATAAATTCATAAGCAGTTGTATTTCCAAAATGCATTGAAATCTGGCCAAAGTACAGATATACACAATTAACAAAACCTGGGCCATGAAACTTGATTTTGTACCTTGAGTCTTTCAGAAATGGCTTATTTTCTAGAGTCAATAGCCACACGTGACTTTTGCATTGCGTACAGGAAGTCATTTGAAGATAACGAGATTGTTTTCCTTGCTGTATCACCTAGATAAACATAGGCTGGGATAATGCCTATTGCTACATGTAGTGCATGTTTACTTTTTTTTCTGTTCTTACAAGGTAAATGTCTGTAAATATGGGCACAGATCCCAAACTTAAGTTTCCATTCCAAACTAAATTTGAGACAGAGAAAAACAGTGCGTGACACTGTTCCTGGGGAAACTCACTCCTGATAGGGAACCAGTGACAGGTTAAAGTAAAGGTACTACCTACGCCCAACTTGATGAGCCAAGGAGTTTAATTGGCATTATTTACAAGAATGTGGGTGGGTAGACTCACTGGTGTAGAATGTCTTAGACGGCTGTATCACCGAAAGGCTGTGACAGCACGGGGAGCACTCACACTAGCTGGGAACACTGCACAGCCTGCAGCAGCTCAGCAGGTTGGAGAGAGGGCCTTTTTCTAGGTCTCTGATTTGGTCTCTTTTGGGCAATTCAGCTGCTCTCTTCTCCCAGGCTTCTGCCTGAACTCCTTCAGCAAAGGTAGCTTGGCTGAGCTGCCTTTTGAGTCAGTTCCACTTGACTGAGAGTCTTCTAGGCAGCAGACTGTTCTGTCTCTTCTGGGTGCTGCCCAGTCCTTACTGCTTTTATAACTTTGGGGAGGGAGAAGCCTAGAGTCGCTGTTCAGTTTCAGAGACTTCCTGAGGCCTCTAAGTTGTTTACTTCACGAGCTTAATGGAAGCAGGAGGTTTGCCTCTGAGGAAGCTGCTGCAAAACATACAGAAATGTGTTGTTGAATATTTGATTGCACTAATACTCAAGACCATTAATAGAGTTAACCTTGAATTAGGGGCTGGAGTCAGTTACTATTCAACCGGAATTAGCCATAGAAAAGCATGATAGAGAGGCACAGGAAAGAGAAGGAGGGGCTTAGAAAGATTCGTCCATCTAGGAAGTGTGGAGAGAGAGGTTCACTGGTCATTCCTCCAGTCCTTTCTTGATCAGGGTTTTATCCCAATATCTGACTCCCAGGTTTTTATTAATAACAGAACAATTTAGAAAAACGGTTCAGAGACAATACGGTTTAATAGATCTCAGATTTGTTTTTGTAGTGGGAATTCTCTTGGTAGTGTCTTAAGTGACAAAAGATATTTATCTCATTCTAATATGCTGAGAGTGTCGTTGCTTCACAGTGATTAATACGTAAGTAAATTATCAAAATGTATGGCAGCAACTTTTTGTTAAACATGTTAAGGAGAATCTTGAAAAGAAGCTCTGTGAAAATGGATTGAGTGATTAGGACCGCTGTGATGTGGAGAGGCCGGAGACCTCATCTCCAGCTAGCTTTCACTCCCTGAATACCGATTCCTTGCTCAGCTCTGTGCTGGAAGTAATATCCCGTGACTCACAGATAAAAAGCATTTGGCATCTGTTAACTTAGCAGAACACAATTCCCCCAACCCCAAAGCTAAGATGTCATCAGAGCGTGCTGTAGCCACCTCTGTGATGTTTCTATCAATGCGTTCGAAAGTGTCTAGATTTATTACACTCTCTGTTTTGTTACTATAAAACTTCATGAGACTGCTTCCACATTAGAACGCGAAATTTAGAGTAACCTAAATTGTTGTTCACAGGGTATGTTCACTTGAGTTTGGCTCCAGAATAAATTATCTCTTATTCCTATTGAGGAGAGCTGTGTTATTGTTCATTGATAAACATTTGTGGCAATTCTTATTAAACTGTCAGTTTCTTAAGTTGAATCAAACTATTTTTAAAATCCAAACACATATGTATCTTAAAACCAGCAACTTGTATTTTTAATGAAATTTGGACTTTTCTAATTACATTTAAAAGCATGATTCAAAACCAAAACTTTATGGCATTTGTTTTTGAAAAAAGTACATAAGAAATATAGTGTCATTTGGAGACATTGTCTTGGTTTTTATGGATGGGAAAGGATGCTTTTCAAGAATGGTAATGTTCAGGAGTTTTACGTGGATCTGAGTACTAAGGACTTTGCTCAATTCATTAATGATTAACTAGGTGTTATATTTGGTTTAAATTTAAATTCAGAGAAACACAAACTTGTATGCAATAAAAATCAATTCTTACATAAACTAAAAGACAGACAAATCTGGGATCTTCATGGAGGAGTCACTTAGACCCCACTAGACAGAATCTACTTGCATATTTATAGGCGAAGTTTATTGAGCATTGTTCTAGTTCTCTGCAAGCTTTAGAATGATGAACAGCTTAAAGGCTTCATTCAGATAAGGTGGGCGGGTCCACTCTCAGGAACAGGTTTTCCACTGTTACACTCCTGCCAAAGTTTCCATAAGAGCTGCCTATAACACTGCCCCAGGAACCCCAGTAACATGCAAACTATACTTCCTGCCAGCTTAGATGTGGAATCTTGAAAACGCAAATGTAGTGGAGACAAGAGTAGTTGTATTTATCCAAAGGGTGGTAAATATTGCCATTGTTTTATCCTGTCTACAAAATGTGAGGATTGACTTGAGTCATGGCCACTCACCGCTGCCTGTATTCCAGTTTCGTTTAAAAACTATTAATGGAGAGGGGGTACACCAAGCAGCTAAGAATGAGTGTGGCTGCATACAGACACTGGGGAGTGTCCCCAGCGTGCCGTTTCTCTCCCTGTGGCCATTCTCAAGCTCCACACGGAGGAAAGGTGGCTTCTGTAGGGCCAGTGGCAAGATTCTTATTTTCTTACTATTAATGCTAATTTGAGTATAAAATACTAAATGATTTTTTTCCCATTTTTTTAAAAATAGATTTTGTCATTTTTTCCTGTTTTCTTTTTTCTCTCTTTTTGATAAGTCTGTGAAATAAGTTTAGACTGTTGAAATTGTTTTTCCATGGAAATGGAGAGATGGTTTAGTGGGTAGCCTTATCCAGCCTTGATATGAGGGTTTGTGCCCAGCCTTGTTGTAACTTGTTAGTTGCTCTGTGGATATTCTGGGAGGGCTGCTCCTTTGTGAGGGAACTGGAGGAGGAGTTGGTTTGGGAAAGAGAGGAGGTGGGAGGAGGGACTAGAAGGGTGGAGGGAGCGGAAACTGTGTTTGGAATGTAATGTGTGAGAGAAGAATAAAAGGTAAAAGACAAAAAAAAAAGCACGTGTTTGTTACTCTTGCAGAAATAAAGTTCATATCTTAGCATTCATGTCTAGTGGCTAATGACACCTGTAACTCAGGCTTCAGGAGATCCACTGTCCTCTTCTGGCCTCTGTAGGTGGCTGTACTCATGTCCACAAACCCACACAGATACACCATTTAAAAAATAAGACGCTAACAAGTACATTGTTGATGTTCCCTTGAAGTACACTGCGTTTAAAGAGATGTTTATAGATTCCTCACGCTTGCTCAGTTTATAGGAAATGCCTGGATGAGCTGCTCTCCTCCCTTACTTGGGTTTATTGTCCGTTATGAAATTGCATTCATATCTTTATTCTAGAAAATTCCAAAACATTGTCTGGTTATTCTCTGCCGCATCTCCCATCTGCCTGTATTTTCCTTTTCCTTTTGCATATTCATGCTAGGTCCTTTTATTCCATCTTCATGTCTAGCTTTTTTCCTGTTCCCATGCTTTCTGGATGCCAAGTCCTAGGTGATCTGTTTTCTATTTCATTCACTTTTTAGCTGTGTCTAATCTCCTGGTTAGGAATCCATTTAATATTTTTCAGTTCTTTGGAGTTCTTTCTAGTTCGTTTTCAAATGTGATTAGTCCTCTTTCTGGTTTTGATTTTACATTTTGTCCTTTAATATCTAAACCATTTATACATTGCAGCTAATTGTGCTTTTTGGGAGGTCTCCAACTTTTCTTTCTCCTCACTTTTACGTGATTTGTTTCCTCCTTTGCCTTATAGTTTGAGCTGCAACAGATGTGGAAGAACAAGTCCTGCTCTTGTTTGGCAGGACTTTATCAGGGAGAATCCCATGGACGTGGGAGAGGGCGCGTTTCTGAAGCACGGATTTATGTTCTTTCTGCCAGCAGATCCAAGCACATTACCAACTTCAAGCAGCATTGCATTGTTTCTTGGCTTGCGGTTTTGTAGATCCTGGGTAGCATTAAATCAAACTCTTCCTCCACATATGCCAAGCTGATCATGAGGACTTTTCAGAAGCAGCTGCCCCTGCTGGATAGGACTAAAGCCAAGACAATCTTGCTTGCGGCCCTCCTTGACTTGGGTGTTCTACCTTTTAAATAAGGGCTGTGCCCTTTGTGAGCCTTGTGTCAGAGCTGTCCTAACGGAGTGGTACAGGCCCAGGATGTTAGTTATCATTCTTTGTTGCCGATTAAATTTAAATATCCCTGTTGGCCCAACGCATTTTTATAATCTCATTTCCTTTGTTTCTGGCCATTTTCTTTGTTACTCCCAGGAAATTTTGTCATAAGCCCAGTCATATTTTTAAAAATCTTTTTGTAAAATTCTGACTTGGTTTTGCTTTTTTTTTTAATTGCCATGGTTTTAAAAGAAAATCTTTTTGCCATTTTGACAAAAATAGAAATCTCCATTTCTTCCAAACATGAAGTAATCTTATGGTTCTACAGTTAAGATGTTGATGAAAAGCAACAAGGATTTCTTTCTTTTCTTTTCTTTTTTCTTTTCTTGGTTTTTAGAGACAGGGTTTCTCTGTGGCTTTGGAGCCTGTCCTGTAACTAGCTCTTGTAGACCAGGCTGGCCTCGAACTCACAGAGATCCTCCTGCCTCTGCCTCCCAAGTGCTGGGATTAAAGGTGTGCACCACCACAGCCCGGCACAACAAGGATTTCTTACAAGGGGATGTTGGGGAGTGAAAGTATGCTGGGATACTAAAGGATGTCTAACAGGTGCTTGAGACTCATGTGTACAGGACCAGCCAGGCTGCTGAGCTAGAAGAACTGGCACTGTCCAGCTACTGCATGCTCTGAGAAGTGACAGTCATAGTGTGGATTGTAAATGATGCAGTGCCAACCAAGCATTTTCAGAACTTAACCCCAGAAGAGGCATGGGAACCTACTTGTGCATCTCCTTGTTTTTTGGTGAAAAGTGATGTGATATTTCCTTCTGTATGCTGTGAATATGTGTTACTTTTATTGATTGAGGAATAAAGCTGTTTTGACCAATGGCCAGGCAGAATAGACCCAGGCAGGAAATGGAGACAAAGAAGGTGGAGTCAGGGAAATGCCATGGAGCTGCCAAAGGAGTAAGATGCCAGAACATTACTGGTAAGCCACAGCCATGTGGTAATACACAGATTAGTAAAAATGGGTTAATTTAATTGACAGAGCTAGTCAGTAGTATGTCTGAGCCATTGGCCAAACTATTATAATTAATATTAAGCCTCTGAGTGTTTATTCAGGAACTTGCAGGTGGGAAGGAAACCTCCATTTACAGAAAAGTTTGATGTTTCTGAGCTTACTTGCATATATTACAGTTTTCCTAGTCAAGTTACATATCCACTGTCTGTGCTTCTATATCCCAGCTTATTTCGCACAGCAATGTGCCTCCTTCTAGAACTATTCTTTCTAATATCTTGGGGCTTCCTGTTTCAGAAACAAAATTATTTTCAGTATGCTTTATAATAAAGAAGGGTGTTAGCCAGGTTGCCCTTCTTGAGTGGCTCTTTTGGTATCTGTGACTCTATTTTCTGTAATTTCTTTCCTCTCTCCTTCTCAAACTTACTGTCTCATCTTTGTTGAGGCTCCCTTATTTTATTTCTGTTTTCATAATCTACTGATCTCTGAGAAACCTAAATCATAGCTATATTGTTGATTTTTAATACAACCTAAAGTTAAATTTTTGTGGTGTGATCAGGATTTCTTTTGGTTTGTTTGGTATGGGATGCTCCATTAAATGTAAAAAGGCAGAAGTGTATGTTAAAAACTTGATTTTGCATCTAGAAAGGTACAATTATCACAGTCGATGTTCTATTGGTGTGAAGAGATGCTGTAACTACGGTAATTCTTATAAAGGAAAGCATTTAATTGGGGCTGGCTTATGGGTTTATAGGTTTATCCCATTGCTGTCATGGAGGAAAGCATGATGGCATGTGGGCAGGCATGGCACTGGGAGTTCTGAGAGTGACTCTGGGCCTGGCTTGAGCCTTTGAAAGCTCAAAGCCCACCCCTGTGACACATTTCTTTCAATAAGGCCGCACCTACTCCTTCAAGGCTAGCTTTCAATAGTGCCACTTCCTATAAGCCTGTGTGGGCCCTTTCCATTCAAACTACCATTAAACTATTTTGTCCTTGGAAGGTCAAAGAGAAAGGGCTTGTATCTTGGGAGAGAAGGGCTGATGAGATCTCCTTTGCTGGTTTGGAATTGTCATTCTGAAGGCAGTTAGGGTGACTGCTTCTCTGGGGCTCTATAAGGACCCCAAAGCCTTCTTAGGTGCCCAGCAGTTGGCCTTCAGAACAACATGTAGCATCAAGATTCATGTATTACCATTTGCCATCCTGTCTGGGCACCAGAAGTGTCAAAGACTCTTAGCTGGCCTCTGGGCATTCTGCTCTCCTGATTTACTGTTCTTGTACTGTATAAATAGATGCCATCCAGCCCTTCATGAACTGCTACAAGATAACCAGTGTAGGTTGGGCCCTAGTCCTTATTGCTGGTGTCTGCCACAGCCCAAGCCAGGGCAGGAATCTCCACCCATTTTCTCAGCAAACCGTGTGCAGACCCTTGAAAGCACCACTTCAGAGTTCAGGATAATTTGAACACCTAAGAGAATTCTATGGTGCCCTTATATACTATGCCCCATATATGCAGGCCTTTCCCTAATCCCTGGAGATTAAAAATATGTATTCTTTGTTCTTATACTTTTTGATTTTTTTCTCATGCCACAGTTAACCTTTTGAAAAAGACTATTTCTTCTGTGTGCACAACACGTTTGTGTGCAGACATGGGCTTCTGCTAATGCACCGAGATCTCCCAAATTTCCTATGCTCAGGCCTTTCTCTTGATTTCAAGATCTTATGTCTTCAGCCTCCAGCTCAGTGGAGCTCCTCGAATTTGTCTTTCTCTTTGACTGTGCTTTAGAAGTGTGTTAGAATATTTCAAACCTCTCCAGAAATGGCCTTGAAGTTGATAACAGTAGTTGGGGCATTGACTCCTGCTCTGTCCCCTTCCAATACCAAATGGTACCACCAGATGTAGTTGTCAGGAAGATGATTTTCCACTGGTGTGGTAGGTAGTCTAGAGCTGCGTATTAGACAAATAGCAATTACTTTGAAAGCTACTGTAATAGTCAATATCAGAGATAGTGAAGTCTTATCCAAGTCACTGAGCTGGAGATGGGAGTTAGAGGATGTTTAGGATTGTCTGGGCCTGACTGACTGGTGGTGTGAGCCACTGGGTGTTAAAACATAACCCCTTGTTTCCCCTCTTTCCCTGACACTGGGCCTCCTTGCTTCTCCCTCCACCTCCCCAGATGCTGCCAAGGTTCTATGAGAGCAAAGCTTAGCTACTGACCTCTTG